>BGPR01006246.1:0-82573 GCA_013235015.1 Araneus ventricosus | reverse complement strand
CTGCAATGCCCCATTTAATTTTGTACTGCTTTAAAGATATGGCAGCTTGAAAAAAATGACCTCCACTGGACAAATTAATACCCATTTTGCTTATTCAAGAATAATTTTCCGGCTTTATTTTACATCCACTATATAATTCCCTCAAACCATTTATTTCAGGTCTTTTTCCAATCTGTTGTTTCTATTTTACTTCATTTTATAAATAAATCCTCAATAAACACACAGTAGTAAGTCAGAAAGTCACATTAAAATCTTGTAAACATTGCAAAATAAATGAAAACAGTTGCAGGCATTCGAATTTCGTTTCTAAAAACGATTTCACAGTTTGGTAAACAAACAAATCAGAGTATTGTTGAGTTGTAGGTATACTTCTCCTGAAGCAAAGAGTTAATTTAAATAAAGGCAAACTAGAGCCAAGTTTATTCACTCACTATCTGTAGCAGTCGACATTTCAAAACCGAAACTGTTGAACAGCTGATGAATCGTCAGCAGTGACCTTCGCGTTTCTGAGTAAAACGTCAACAGAGACCTTCACGTTTCTGACTATATCTTCTAAACTAATTAAAGTACACACATGTGCGATACCTTAAAATGTTCAGAAGGATTTCGGCTATAAAATGAAATCATAAAAAAAAAATCGAAAAATCGAAAGTTTAAAGGTCCTATAGCCCCTTAAAAACGGATTTCTAAGTTTCATTTCGTTAACTTATTCAAATCTAAGAGATATTTAGTGCTCTTGGATTTTATTGATAGAATATTCAATAATCATGTTTGATAAGGGGAAAATGAGTTTAAAATGAAGAGCGAAGTTGAATTATAAAAGAAAAATAAATCGAAGTTGGATTATTACAAGAATTATTCTTATAAAACTGATTTAATTGAGAACAAGATTTTATGAGAATTAGCGACTATGTAAACTTTTTATATTTAAGAAGAGGGGGAAAAAATGAGTAATATTTTGAAATTTTCCTGAAAACAAATTAAAAATTCACATGACGATAAAAATTGAAAATAGAATGGCAAATTGTTTTGATTCTTGCTCGAAGAACATCACACATAGATAAAAATAAGCTTTGGGGAAGATAGCAACGCTTTCACGTTTTAAGATTGAATCATTTTCTTAAGCTTAAAAGTGATGTAAATAATTTTAACAATGAATGCAGGTAAATCTTAAATTCTGCTAACATTCTTTCACATATATAAATTAATTTTTGTTAATAATTTTCTTTATATCTCGGCTCACAAAATTTTATTGCATGAGAGACGCTTCTTCCTTAAACACTTTCTCGTTCAAGATTCAAATTTCCGATTTAACTTTAAGAGAGTTAGTGTTTTGTTATTCCTGAAACAGTTAAAAACGGAATTTTAAGTTAACTTATTCAAACTGGGAGATTTTTACTGCTCTTATATGTTATTGTTAGAATATTCTAAAATTGTGTTTGTTAGCGGAAAAATAAGCTCGAAGCAAAGAGGGAAGTTGAATTATGAAAGAAAAAAAATAAATCGAAGCTGGTTCATTCGAAGAATTATTCTTATAAAATTGATTTGATTCAAAAGATTTTGTGTGAATGAGTGCCCAAGTAAATTTTTGTTATTTAAGAATGCATAAGTTTTGATATTTTCGTGAAAACGAAATGAAAATCTTTATTCGATAACGGAAAAAATAAATAAATATGAAAACGAACATGCCGAAAAATAGAAGAAGATTGAAAGTTTAACTCTAATTGAACAAAAAGTCGAGAAAATTCAAAGTCCCTAAAAACACTCGGAAAATTTTCAAAGTACGAAAAAATAATTAATTCTTTATTTTAATTCCTTATCTAATCTAAGAAGGAGTTGTTGGTGGTGAGGAGTTAAAGTCCAAGAAAATTCCTTATCTTAACTCGGAAGGGGTTGATCCCAGGTGGAACAGTCGGGAGGGGGAGGGAGTAGTCCTCCTGGTGCACCCGAACCCCCAATATCTAACTACTTTCCTACACTGTTTTCTCAACAAATAATGATGAATTTCTGATTTTTATCTTTCCCATTTCTTCGTGCATTGCTGAAAAAAAAAAACTTCTGTCAAAATATCTGTAGTCATTAAAGGTAGTTTGTACTTCATTACCAAGTACCCAGCAACCTTGGGTGTCCCAGGAATTTTCAAATTAAAACCAAAATGAACTTTTTTATACCATAAAGCATTATGAAAAAATATTTTTGAATGTTATAAAAACCAATAATAAAAGCCACATATTGAGTTTAAAAAGTTTTTGCTTTGTTAAACAATAAACATTTTTCAAGGGAATTAGTTTTCATGTGTTAGCTTCATATAGGCAGATTTCTAGATAATTTGTAGTGCCATCTGTAACTTTAGAAACTTTTATATAAATGAGGCTATAAATTTGCTAGTTTAAGGACTTTTTTTAGAGTCTGTCCCGGGAATGCATCAAAATTTGAAAATATGTAAAAGTTTGTTACTTTTAAATTGATATCAATAATAATTATACAAAATAAGGATATTAATAAAAACCAAAATTTATCCTCTTTTATATATTGAACTACAAAATTGCAAATAAAATTTATTAATAATTCATTTTTAAGGTATGAATTAAGAAAACATAAGCAATCTATGCTTCTATCATTCAGCCTAGTTCTTAGCTTTGTTATGAACAACCCGGCAGCAGAAAATGCCCTCTCGGCTTCAACTGATGTTGGAGGAATTGTTTTTTTCAAAGCCTCACCCAGTTTTATAATATTTGATGATCAATTTTCTGTTGAGTCAAATAACTGAAATTCTTGCTTCACTATCTTGCTCAAGCTAGAACTCTTGCTAGTTGAACAACATTAGCAGCTTTTTCTTTGAGTGGGTCGCTTTTTCTAATTTTTTGTACAACATAAAAAATTTCTCTTCCAAAGTTTCCGTGCTCTCTTCTTCTGAGTACGAACAGTTGGACAGTGATTCGTCTTCCTCTTAAAAACGCATTGTCATAATTATTTTAGCTTGTTGAATCAAAGAGTTTTCATTTGGTAAATATGAAATATTAACAGTAACTGTAGCAGTATCATACTTTCTCCCCAAATTTAAATATTGCATAAATCCAACAAAACTAACATTGCATCTCTCATTAATTCTTTGGACCAGAGAACATTTCATATTCTTAACCAAATTCTGAGTTTTGTTGGTTCAATTCTCCAATAATGAAAGAAACTCCTTTGGCAGTTAGCAAAGTTGCTTTTCGACTGCATAGTTTTCTAGGCCAATATTTACTGGCTTCAAACCTGCTACCATTGCAGTCAGAGTTTCAAATTCTGCATTAGCCAAAATTTTTTGTTCTTTAATATTAATTGATGCTTTTTAAAATGCTGATTTTATCTCTAAAAATCTTTCAAGCATTGTCAACAAACTATTCCAGTGTGTTTTGGTGTCTAAACAAACCATCTTTTCACAACAAAACTCTGCTTTAACTTAATTTTGTAAGATATCATTCTTGAAAGGTTATTTTCTGAATAATTTTCCATTTTTTTTTGTTCCCTATAATTCCCGGGAACGAAGTATAATGCCCGGGAATGCAAAAGTATGAAAATTTTACGATTTCCCGAGATCCCGGGAAAGAAACCCTAATTTTTTTTAAATAATGAGTTACTCTTTTTATTTGTATTGCATAATTTAAATTCCTCCCTTTTAATTATTTCTATTGTTTCGTGTATTATTTCGTCTATTGTATTGGAACCAAACCACAAAAAAAAAAGGTTTTTCTTGAGAAAGATCTGTACTTACTTTTGCATGCAAAAATATGTTTACGGGAACTTCGAATTTTCAAAAAAATGTTTTTGCTGAGATGCATATCTTGTATAATGATGTTTCTTTTTATATATCATGTGTTATAGAATCATTTGTTTAATTTTGTAGATTTTAATCAATTTTTATTATTTACATGGTAATTTTTTCCCCACCTTTCCAGAAAACAATGAAGTTGCCTGTGAAGCTGAAGCAGATGATTCAGTTCCAGAATTTAAATCACCAGAACAAATTTCTGATGAACTTGTTACATTATCTCTTGTGTCTAAATCACATTGGCTAAACTTATTAGATTTAGATATAATTAAGGCAATTTATTTTTAGCTTTCTTTTATATCGCCAAAATTTTTGGTCATCATTATATATATTTCAGTGTTTATGATAAAATAGATACTGAAATATCTAATAATTGACTTAGATATGATTTAGATAAAATTGCCATATGTATTAGGCTTCCTTAAAAAAATTGAATGCCTGTTATAAAAAAATTGAATGAAATGTATATAAATTGTCCAAACTACATGAATACTATTATTTTTTTAATTTCTAAAAAAATTAAACTTTTTAACCTCCAGTGGTGATTCATCTCATCAATAATGCGCCATGTTGCTAAATTATTTTCCCAGTTACCGAAATGACACTCCCCCCCCAAAAAAAAATTTCAAAAATTTTGCCAAATTAGTTATAATTGTATTTTTGTTATTGTTTATTGCAATTTCTTGCAATCAGTATTCCTCCACTCACATTCATGTTCTGTGGAACACTATATAATTTTCTAACTCAAATTGTGTATACAAGATACAATTAATAAATAAATTTATTTACATTAGACAATTAAACGTTTCAATGTGTAAATGTGGTCAAATTACTTGAAAAAAGGGGGATGACATGATTAGAGGAACTGCTGCCTCTCCAATGCACAAGCTATCTCTCACAATCTCCATATTCCAAGCTTCTGCCATTTTAACAGAGAGTTTTGTTTTGAAACATTTTCTGTAGTTTCTTTTCCTAAATTTAATTATTATAAGTTAATTTATTTTGGCTATTGGATTTTATTCCATAGAATATGCTCATAGGTACTTCTTGGAATATCATTCTTTAACTACCTGTCTTATTTTAAATGAATAATTAAAGTAGAAATAATTTTTAAAATGTGTTTTAATTGTCACAAATATATATATATGTTACAGTCCATGTGATCAATCAGTTATTATTAATACTGACCACGGTTATTATTAGTAATAACCTGTCATTATTAGTAATAACTGCTTAAAATTCTAGTTATTATTAATAATAACCGATTAATCACATTGAACATAACATATATATATGTTTTTACAAATTATCTTCTGTAATTTGTTACTAGTTGTATCAACTATACCTTCTGGTTTGGAATGCAATAAATTGTCCCTGAACAGGAGTTAACCTGGGACATGCCTTAGAAAAGAGGGTTATCACAGTAAGGATGACAATAAAAGTGGATCATGTGACACTGGGAAGCAAATTGTATAAAATTTTGTCTGCAGTTAATTGTTTAACTCTGTTTTTGCATATATTAATTATTATAATTTCATTTTCAGTGCCGAAATAAACCAAAAGAGCCAATTCAAGTACCGAAGAATGCCCCTTTTTTCTTGCCTGTTGTCTCTGGCTTGAAGCCAACGTTCTCTGATAACTGGAAAGAAAAAGTAAGTGATCCTCTGTCTTGAAATTTTTATACTGTTCATTTTGATATTTGAAAATATTTTCTCTATGAAGACTCTGAAGGTGAACACAATGAAATGCAATCATAAAATTATGTTTTGCTATTCCTTTTTATTCTGATTTTATATAATTTTATTTTATTCTAAATTATCAGTTTACCTAATTCCTCATACATGCTATTTATTTCGTCTTATTACTATAATTTTTTTTGTATGTATATTTTATAGTATGAATTTAAAAGAATCGCTGAAACTTTATTATTTATTGTGTTGTACAAAAATTATTTATTGAACCTACTCTACTAAAATTTCACTGTACAATCATAAGAAAGATGTACATTGTAATCAAAGGTGTTTCAAATTAAAAGAAATAATTAGTAATTTTCATAAAGTTATCTATTTGTAGTTTTTAATTGTAAAATATTTGTGTTGTAAATATTGATGCACCAGTAATTGGAAATGCAAAACTGTGTTGGTTTTTTACTCCATGTGCTATATGAATTATTTTTGCTACTATATTCAATGCATTTTATTATTTCAGAATGAAAAGTCAAACATACTGGATGTGATGCAACTTAAGTCAGAGTTCTATAAAATACTGTACAAAAGTACTGAGACTGAAAATTGTGAGTTGAAATTTTGGTCTTTAATGATATTAAACATGTTGAGATTTTTTTTATTATATATCTAACTTAAAGACATCTTAAAAGCTTTTAAGAAATAATACATTTGCAAACAGCAAACATATCTGGGGTTTTTACTTTATAAGTCAAATAAAATTAGACATTTCACTTCTTCAAAATTTGAAATAAGGGAGGAATGTTTTTATTTTATTACTATTTATTTATTAATGACTGAAGTAACTTTACTAAATTATCTATAGTAACCCAGTTTTGGTAATCAAAGTGATGAAAATTATTTATTTATTTTCTTTTACACATTTAATCAAAATACATAATTTTGTGTGTAAAGTAAACAGATATATGAAGTTTATTTGAAATTTTCACTAAGTTTCTCAATATCCACCTTTAATAAATATTTTGCTTTTTTTCACTTTATGGTCATATTTTTCTTCTTGTGGGTTGAAAACCTAGATTTTAATTGAAGAAAACTAAATGGAAATAAAAATTATATTTGCTTATTGAGATTTTTAATTAATTTTAATGCTTTAAAATGATTTTTCAGTACACATTTTAGCCCATAAAGCAGCTAATATTTCTGGGTGAAACTTCCCCAAATGCAAGTTTGCCTGATGGCAGATATCTTCAAAAAGTATCACCATTTTCTATGGCAAACATAAAAAAGAGGTGCAAGATTTTTTTTATCTCCCCTTAATCAATTTATGAGATGTCCGATAACCTGATGATCTCCCTGCTTTTTTTTTCTCCCCATGATGTCTTATTCCTGCATGCCCTTTTAAACAAGATTTCACTCATGTGAATGCAATACTTTCAAGGCAAAAGTGTATGATCTCATTTTTGCTTTGCAAATATCTCCTAATTTTCAGTGGAATAAATTCACTAGCAATTTATAAAATAGTTGTTTTTTAAATTCTAAGTCAATTAACTGCATTAAAGAAATAGTTTTCAAATTTTTAATGCAATGCAAACTTTAAAATGTACTTTTTTATTTCAATGTAACATTTAGGCAAAGAAAAATGTGATTTAAAGAGTTTTTGCTAAATTTTTTGTACATCTAGAATATAAGGTAGAATAATATAATGGTCACCTAAGAAATAATTTTATATCAAATGTATAAATTAATACATTGTGCATACTAGTTATATAAACTATTTGCCAAAGTACATTTTATTATTTTTAAATAATGAGTGTTGTACAATTTAATATTTGCATTTGAATTTTGAGGGTGCTTTCAAAGAACAATGCAAATTTACTATTTTAACACATTTTAGTTCAAAAGCATAGGGCATTTAAAATGAAATGTGGAAATAGTTTAATAGGTCAGCAATTAAATTAATTTCATTAAAAAAGAAAAGGTTAATGTTTAGTACAAATAATTTTGTTAAGATTTTGGTGGATTTTTAGAAATAAAGTAAATGGTAGAAAGGTTTTATAAAGTTAAAAAGACAAAGCAGTGTACTTGGATTTTTAAAAGTTGAGCTTTTTTGTTAAAAACAAGTGAATAAAGAGGATACTCTAAAGCATCTATAAGAATATAAGTTATAGAAAGAAATACAAATATCAAGTGCAGAAGTATAAAATCACATAAAACTAATAAAAAAATGATATTAAGAAATGTGGACTAATTAATTGTTAACAGTACGCATTTTTTTAATGCTGTATTCTTTTTACTTGTCAATCAAAGAATGGATCAGTGCAGCAAGATTCAGTGTGAACTGTGATACCAAAACTCAGATTAAAATTAAATTGTTAGATCCTATGAATTTACATTACCACTGAAGCAAGAATCTTATTTAAATGTTGCCTAGAAGTATATGTTAGTACAATGTCCCATGCATGCTCGTTTGTATTCCAAAAGCTGTGCCAAAAGTTTTAGTTGCCTTTTTTGTAATGCTTATGCACAGGCCATCCATCAGTGTTCAAAGCAGTTCAATAAAAAGGGGAGGAAGCTGTCGGATGAAAAATGGCAAAAAGGAACAGCTCAAGCAGTTTTGAAGAAAATAGTCTGCTTTGTATCATTAGGTGTAAAAAAATAATTAGAATTGGTGCGGGGGAAACCACTTAAAAACAATATTCTTTTAAATAAATGAACTTAATGATCTGCATTAGAGTTAATAATTTTATATACTTTTTGAACAGTTTTGGGCTATAATTCTCTATTGCGAAAAGTTATCTCTAGAAATAACTGTTTATTCTGTAACTGTTGTAATAACTGTTGTGTCATTATTAGAAAACATTATAAGCCATTATTTCATTTCAGTTTCTGTAGGTCCGCTTTTGTTTCCAATTTTTAAATTTAAAACTGATTGAGTAAAAAACTGTGCATTAGAAAAAATATTACTGTTGATGATTTGCATACATTTCATTCACAAGCATATTATTCTTGGGCCATGCATAATGAAAAGTATTTTTCAAAGGTTTTGATTTTGAGATAAAGTGATCAACATTGTTAAATTAAACATTAAAACTGTGAAGAAACGATTAGCATATTTTCATTTTCTTAAAGATTATGGTGTGTTTAAATAAAATTGTACTCATTGAGAAATCTTTGAAGATTCTTTATTGTTTATGGTAACAGTAAAGATTAATTATTATTTTTTAACAATTAATTTTTCCTAACATAAGTTCTTCTTCCAATATTTTTGAAAATAGAAGTTCAAGGGTTATACTCTCAACTGTATTAATATATATCTGATAACAGAAATTAATAATCTAACCTAATATAGATGGTTTCCCATTGAAATTGCATATACATTTATTTTACAAGCGTAAATATAAATATGCGAGGTACAAAAGTAAATGCAGTATCTGTTACTGCTTTTTTTTTCAAATGAAGCTGTCATTGATTCAAACCGAAATTGTTTTGCAAGCATTTTACCCTCTTCCTAAAACTTGCCTGAATTTTAAAATACTTTTTGTTGAAAATCAGTTTAGCACTAATATTATTGTTTTCTTTTTTTAAGGAATGGTTTTCCAGTTTTGATAAAATAAAATGCCTCTAAAATATAAAATATTTCTTTGTTTTCAGATGGTATAGTTTTAGATAAATTGAAAGAAATGAGTCCATCAAAAATAGATGTTGAAATCCATTGTCTCAGTTCGGAAAATGGTGGTTCTGAACAGTTTATGGAATATTTCCTGAAAGCTTTGTCTGAATCGCTGAAGACAAAGAGAAATTGCCTTGTTTCTGCAGATAAGAACAAGCTCTGTCTTGAAAAGCATTCATGAAATCCCCTGATTTTAAATATTCATTACGCACTGCAGTTCAAAAGCGCCTTTGAATTTCTTTAAAAGAAGAAACAGATTTCTTTTAATGTTGTTGCTTGCAGTAATATCTGATAATATTTTAAAGGTTTTTTTATTATTTTTAGAAATCTAAAAATAATTAAATTGTATATTTAATCTGTGAATGTTTGCTTTAAAATCATTATTAAAAGGATTCTTTAAAGAAAATATGTGTAATTGTTTCCTAAAAAAATAACCCTTATAATTATCAAAATCAGTTTTAAAATGTTGCGAATATCTGTTGTTTGTTTTTAACAGTATTGGCAATAAAACGCATTTAATCTCAGCAGCTGATTTTTGGATCTGTAGTACTTTATTTGTATCTCAAAAAAAACACACACACACACACACACCCATAGCAGTTAAAAGGATTTGTGCGTATTTTTCTTTATAAATTTCACCATCCCAGTTGCGATTTTAAAAATCCTTTACTTTGTTGCAGATTCATTATGAAACAGTGGCTAAGTCAGAAAAAATGGTTGGAATTCTACAAGAAATCAACGAGGACAGATCATGGGATTCTCTGAGAGAAAAAATCAACTACTGCCTTTGTCTTGAAAACTATACCAGAAGTGCTGTAATTTAAGAATGCATTTATCATGGACATTATCATTCTAAAACTTGTAACATTGGTCTCATAAAAAAAATAATACTTTTTAAGAATTGTTTTAGTTTTGATAAATGATTTTTATATTATTTTCAATTCTGATTTCAAAAATGAAATCCATTTTTTTCTATCACATAAGGTTTTTTCACAAAATGATTTCATATTTTGGGAGAAATAATTCAAATCTCCAACAATTTGGTTAATTAACAAACTGGTGAATTAATGCATCCTCTGGAGCTCATTTCTCTCGACCACAACGCAAACTAAAAGCAAAAAGGACTTCTACTCAAAGTTCGGAGTGTGTACAAAACTGAACTGAGATAGGGAAAATAATATAAATAAATAATATTTTATTCTTGCTCGGATAAAGAACAAATTACTATTTAAAATCTGTAAATATGATTAATATGTTCGTGCAAATGATATTATGTTGCTCTTAAATATATAAAATTTTTACATATTAAACCTGTGATTTGTGATAAAACCGCATGTAATGGATTTTTTAAATTAATTAATTTATTTTTCCAGTAATTAGCATCCAAAAATTATGAAAACACTATTTTTAAGACAATTGTGTCATTGCAGACCTGTGTAATCTTAGACCATGTTCCATTAATGTACGGACTTCAATATCTGTGGGACAAAAATGCACTAAATCTGTGCTTAGATTCAGTACTTCAGATTGAAGATGTGCACAGTTAAAATGTGATAATTGTAACAATTTTGTAAATATTTGTTGATGTAAAAATGCCATTCATGTTTTTACGAGAAATCATAATAAAAAATAAAAAAAATGTTACACCTTTTAAAAATATTTGTACTTATTTTTAAAATCCTGTATCCATAGTATCAATTTTCATATTCCAAACTTATTGGAAATATTTAAAAGATTGATCAGTAATAACTTATAATAATTAAGAGAAAAAATATGCTGAATATGTAACATGAAATTCAAAAGAGAATCACATTGTTAAATGCTGCTTAAACCCGAGGTACATGGTTAACATTTGTGAAAGCTTTGAGTTAATAAGTTGCTTTTCATAGTAAATTTTTAGTGTTTTCTCTACATTCCATTCATACTGTTTTCAGCATTCGAGTGATCATATTAATTTTCAACCTTTATTGCAGTGAAAACCTCTCTTCCACTAATTTTGAACTCTGCTGCTGTAATTTTATAATAAATAAACTTAATTACAAATGCAAAAATCTAAATATTCGATGATTAGCATCTGGAAAATGTTTCTTTGAAGCCATATCCATTTTAATGGGTATTGAAATTATAATAATAAATGAAAAATCAATTGTTGTACAAATATTTATATTAAAAGTATACTAAAAGACTATCAAATAAAAAAAATCTCATGCATTTTAAATATTTAAGCTACAGTAAGAAGTTTTTCAAGTTTATTTTACTTTGAATAAATTCGGCATTGCTTGATACTAAGAGTTAGAGTTTTAATACATGATCTTGTTTATTCCTTTGGCTAAGATTCTTTTTAAAAAATTTATATCCAGTTTTTTTATGTGAATGAAGATAAAAAGGATCCAAATAAGCCAATTTGATTGTTTGGTTTTTTTTTTCTTTTTATCTCCACGTGGGTTTTAAACCAAGAGCTGGGACATAATGTCTCATAACAAAAAAGCATTACATTTTTATGCATAAAGCATGATTATTAGTCATTGCTAAAACTTTATATATTCATAATATTTCATCAATTTTATTGCAAAAAAATGTGTATTGCTTATCAATAGATTAAAACTATCGAGAATACATGCACAGAAGAAAAAGTTTCAGTAAATAATGACTTTTTGGAGGGAAAATGTGCATGATTGTTCTTGTTCTACAATTGTTACATATTACAATGAGTTTCGAAGCAATTTATCCCGTTAGTAATTTTAGAATGTGAGTAGGATGTATACGTCCTGTTAGTAGTCAAAGGGTTATCCTTATAAGTTTATACCTAGGGTGTTAGTTATTCAAGCAAAAGTTATTAAAAGTAGCATAGTTATTTCTTCATGGTTTTACGGCAATGAGCAAATTTCTAACATACTTGATATTGACTACTACTATTACAGTCAAATGATGATTAATAAGTTAACTGATTATTAATGTTATATCTGAAGCCCATATACTTCAAAATATTGATTCTAAAATTTCTGATCTCACATCTGCAACTATTATGCTGTCGCAAACTGCAATAGAAAGACTAGCAATAAGTACTATCTTAAGCATCTAATGTTTGAGCATTATTATCCTAACCCTACGTTCTTTGCTGCCAGCACAGAAAAGAAAATGCTTATCAGATTAACTTTCTCTAGAATGATCTTGTAATGTTTCCTTCCCGCGAGCAACGTTCCCATGAGAAAAAGAGTGCCGCCCCTTTTGATATTGGCGGTAAACAGCAGGACAGTTGCACTTGGACATCCCTAACGAGGCGGGCGCAAGAGAAAGGACTTCACACAGAGGGCCGCCACAATACCGAGGAATCCATCACTGTCAGCGAACACATTAGCGGTACCCTTTGGTGTCATTCCTGAATAGGCCGGTGGTGGCGAAAACTCAAGAACCTTCCCATAATCGGGGTTGACGACTAGGAAGGTGAGCTGTTGGTCAACGAGAGTACCCTTATCCAATGTAGGAAAGGGTAGGTGGAGCTTCACCACTTCACCCACCCCTTCAGGAGTGAATAAAAACTGGAGGTTCGAGGGAAGGACGGCGGAGAGAAACGGAGTAGGCGTCTCGAACGAGGTTTCAGGCTCCGGAGAACCGAAAGAGCTGTGTGTTCAGCGGATTGAAAGTCCCGACTGATTTCGGACTTTGGTAGGCAACCCCGAGGAATCGGCATCCCCGAACTCTCGGCTCATGAACTTGCGAGCACTCCTGGTAGTCTCGTGGTTTGGTATCACGTTGATAGGTGGAAGTTATCCATCCGATGATTACTAGTCTTCATGGACTAATTGCTCATGGAACTTTGACGTTTTAGAACTATGATTTTGTTGATTACTTTGTAAATAATCATATTTAATCAAGACTTCTCTGCGAGAAGTGTCTCTTAATTATTGCTGTATTAAATAAAGTACTTAGACCAACCTAAGCTTGAAATTATTTGGTCACACCTAGGCCAAGACATTACAATCTGGATTCTTCAATGGAATGGTTTAAAATGTGGAGTGGAAAAATTATTACAGAATATCATAACTCTTTTTAAAATACAAGTAACTTTTTATTTGAGCTCCAAAACATACCCATAAAGACCTGATACAACTATAGATAATTATTATAATGTGAAATAATGAGCCTAAACTGCTAATCTGCACTTATCCTGTGCCAGATAACGGTTTTAGGTGATATCCTGTAGATGAATAGTAGTTTTGACAACAAAGACTGTTACTGAAGACATCTAATTTCATATGTAAAGCAATATTTTAAATTGCCACAAAAAAATAACATATTAGGTAAAAGCACTTTTGAGCACTAAATGCTACATTCAGAATCTAAGCCTTTTCCAAAATTGCATCTATAGGAAATAAGTGAAAAAAAATAGGTAGCAGTGTGTTATAACTATTCCAAGTTTACTAAAAGAAAGAATAAACTATGCAAAATTTCAAAAATGTATGGTTTTCATCAATTTCTAACATATTTTATCTTACAGGAGTTTTAATATTACCCAGGCTTCAAGTCTTATTTTTCAATGAATGCAAAACAAGTATTCATTGATGATGTTACATAACTATTTGCTTGGAAAAGGCAAACATTTTATGATGACTCATAGAAGGAACATCTCTAACCAAACTAAGATCAGGGTCAGATCTTCAGGAGGCTGAAGACTTGCAGGCGGCACTATTGTAATTAAAAGATTCGCTGATTTGATCCACATTAGCAAATATAAATAAAAAGGATGGACTTAACTGTTAGGTGTTATTTTAACTGGCCTAAGAACTTATTCCGAGCCAATTTAAAATTAAATCATTTGATTATGATTTTATTGTTCTCAAAACTAAAAAGCAATTTTCTGTGATAAGATTCCTTGATTTCCTGTCAGAAGTGTAAGTTTCAGAATTATCAGTTTTTGTGCTCGGCATATTTGATTTGTTAGATCAATGTCCTGTTTGGAAGCTACATGAGGGCTAATTTGAAGCGAACGTCGTAATTTTGAACCATGGTCAGATAACGATGAAATCAAATGAGACTGTACACTAGGGTGGAACGAAAAACGCTTTTTTTCTTCTTTTTAACTTATAATAGTGCGTAAAAATTGCCTTTTGATGCAAAAAAGACAAAAATAAAATTTGATGGCAATTGGAGCATGTCTTGATGTGCCGCAAATACGATAAAGTTCCATAAATTTGAAAAGTTTTGCTCTATTTCAACCTTTTTCTCAAATTTATCATTTGTAGTAAAAAAGCTCAAATAAAATATTTTGTACTTTTTATTAATAGAACAAACGTTATTATTTTTTTTATTGTGTATAGAGAACAGTTGGAGCTTGCACACGTACCGGCGCCTAAATAAAACTGTTGGCTGTCGAGAATTACCACTGCGCTTCGCCGATATCGGCAGCTGCGGGGGTTCCCAGTGACACATGTAAACCTACTGGCGCTTGCACACACGCCGATTTCTTTCATCCGATTTCTTGCAGGCGTTTCCAGTAGCATATGTAATTCTTCTGACGCTTGCACACACACCGATTTCAGCCGATCGACTTCGCTCTCGGAGCGAAATAATAAAATTAGCAACATTTTGAAAAAAATATTGAACAATATTTTTAGAGATATTTTTTTTCTTTATTGATATTTTCCGTATAAGAATGAAAAAATTACTTATACACAAAGAAATTTTTAATGGATAGTTAAAAATAATGGTTCTCAGTGGCAGATTAAGTTTGTTAAAACACCAAGCGCTTTAACATTTACGGGTCTCTGAAAATATATATATATATATATATATGCTTTGAACAAGTCGGTTTGTCTAATTTTAAAATAATGTTAATGATTCCGCATACATTCCATACTTTTATTTCAATTTTTTAATTACATTTTGTACTTGCTTTTTTATTTATTTTTAATTAGCTTAATAAATCTTTGTTGAATAATTGCAATGCCTTAAAGTTAGTTATAGTTAATTTAATATAATTTTCTAATGAATTTTCATTTAACATAATTCGCTTGTAAATAAGAATAATTCTCAAAACAACTTTACTCTCCGACAGCCTTAGAAGTAAATATAAATTTGCTGTTTTCACACTGGTTTCTCTTTTAGTTTTGATTTATTAACGTAATAAATGGAAATTCATTTTTTTTCGAATGTTGAAGCGATTGCTTTCCACAATATTAACACATTATAATTCAATCACATTACAAGTCAATTTTTAAGGTGTCCGCGTACGTTGTGAACCGATTTTCTTTCTTCTTTCTATTTATAATCAAAAACATTTTTTTTTTCGTTCTGGAATATGATTTCAATTGAATTTTTAATTATATATATATATTAATATATAATTTTATATTATTTTATATTCATAATTTTATATTCATGGCTGCTTTAAAAACGTAATTTTTAACTTCAGATTGCGGTAGATATTTAACCCAGATTCTTTTAGTGGCCTTGCATCTATTTTGTTCATTGTTTGCATAATGTACTTAATGGAGTCAAATAACTGACCATACCATATGACATCTAATCCCAAAACTTCTTTTATTTTACTAAAACGATAATCGAAAATGAAATTAGAAACATTTTAGTAAAACTTGGTAGCTGAAAATGGGAAAATAAACAAGTATTTGTTTTTCATTGCTTTCACTTAATAATTCAACTTAGTATTTATTTCTGTTTAGTTGCAATTTAGTTTAGTTTTAAAAACTACATAACACTTGAACTTTGTAATTAATTTATGAGCCAATATAGGCTTTCGAGGCAATGTGCCTGAAATTTGTATAAAGCAAACTGTCGTTTTATATGACGTTCAACAAGCATTGAGAATTTCATAAACTTAAAAATTAATTTACTACTTAGAAATTATGTATGATTTTTATCAGTTATTAAAGCACATTTTACATTTGAATAAATTCATAAAAGTTAACATTATATTGTCAAATTTGTCGGTTTGTATTTCATAATTCACACATTTTTATTAAAAATTTCTTGTTCCGATATGTCTCCGATATTTCGGAGACATTTTTAACTAATCTTTACAGGAAAATAAAAAGAAGAATAAAACATCTGTTAAACTATTCTTGTTTTTTTTAGAAATGAAAACAAGCATAGATTATCTTGGTTTGAAAAATTAATATTATATATTTTTCATTTCCACTTCATATTAGCTCAGTATTTAGCATTAAATTAACTCGATATTACTTAACTTATAATATACTTTTGTCAATTCAAAACATTTTCATTATGATAAATTCAGATGTAATTATTATTATCGATTAAATATACTAATAATAAAGGTACATAGTAAGTCAAGTAAAATTAATATTTCAAAAATTTATTTAAATACGTAAAAAAATTTTAAAGTATTTAAATAGTGATTTTAGTTTGTGATATGTTGGCTAATTATTGTGTTATTTTTTTCAAGTATGACAGAAGAAATTGATAATGTATTCGAGAATGAACAGATGTACATCCGAAAACCGACCGACACGAATCGGTGTGTGTGCAAGGAACGCATCATCTGCAAAAGTAGACCATTTTCAAACCGGTCTACAAAAACCGGTGTGTGTGCAAGTAGCCTCACTACAGAATTTTTCCCCATCAAGGGACAATGGTTTCGAAGGACGTTTTCTCCTTCATTGTGTCCTTCAGCGTAGGGGGATGGACGCCCTTCTTTACGATCAGACAACCCCCAAAAAAGGGGTGACAGTTACAATGTGTAATTTCCTTTTAAGCGATGCAAATAGGGTTTTAGGTAGATTACTTATAGGAAGTATATAAGCACTTTCTAAGACCCATGGGGAACCATGTACCATCTTAAAGTTAAAAATTTTATCTTTTTGATGATACCAATTTTATATCTGTGACATTCATTTTACCATTTTATTCATTTTTCAAAATTTAATAAATTGTTAGTTACCAGCAGACAATTTTGAAATAACGCAAATTTATAGCTACTCTATTGCTGCGCAACGGTTCGACTTAGAATTAATTTACCTTTATTTCTAAAATCTTTGCTTATTTTTATAAATATATTTTAAATAAGAAAAGAGAGATCACCGTCAACTTTTAAAAGCCCCGAATCTTATTAAAATTTTAGTTAATTGTAAATTAAGCAAGATTTTGTCATTTTCCGTAATATTTTTCGAAAATATGTATTATGTCACAAAAACTATTTTTACACATATTAAAAGTTAAAAAAATTAGCTTTTCATGACACAAGTTTCATTTCCATTGAATTTGATGCCCTCACTTTTCCAAAAATTAAATTGTGTATAAAATTTACAATTTGTAACACTTTTAGGTAGATTCCTTATAGGAACTCTACCTATTGCAATGGTTCTCATGACACGACTTTCGAAAAATTTCTGCAGATCTTCACCGATCATGATCCCTAGAACCCAAAACCACCCTTCGTTAAAAGTTTATATATATATATATATATATATATATATATATATATATATATATATAACGCTTTTTCCCATGTTATCTTGTGAACACGATAACTGGAGTACTTTTGATCTAAATTTAACCAGCGTGGGATATGTTGTAAGGATAGTGAAAATCTGGGTCGAGTTCGTATATCGGCTATCCAGCTCAAAGGGAGTGGAAATGGTGGGGGGTGAAAATCTTCATTTCCCCATAATTCCCTTACGATTGAAGATAGAAAGAAAATTCAATTAGGTGAATTATTGCCTTATCATAACAAATAACTTCTGTATTGAAACTTTTTTGATAGCTACAATTGCTAAGAAGTTATAAGCTGAAAAGTGATTTTCCTACCCTTCCCCTCCTCTCCCCCAACTTAAGGTATGTTTTAACCTATTCATGTTACCCCTTGTTGGAGAGCTCTCGTCACTTGCAGTATCTTCCACTCGCTTTCATTATTGCAGCTCTAATCCTTAGGGCTGTCCATAAATGATGTCACACTTTTTTTCAATATTTTTGATTCCCCTCCCCCCCTTTGTCACAAAGTGTCACACTTCACCATACCCCCTCCCCCTTCTGACATGTCACGCTATATTACATAAACATATACTTGCAGTTCGGAAACAAAGCACTACGTTATAGATCATATTTCAAATTTTATTTTTAAACTTTAACTATGCGTTTTGATGACATTTGTGAGCAGAGGGAGGTTTCCTTCTAATTGTGAAGAATTTCTGCTGCTACCATATTCTCAGAACATATCCTGAATGTCTTTTCCGAAAAGAAAGAAATATAAGTGAAAAAAAACACATGAAAGTTGTTTCAGCCCCGATTAAAAAATAACCTCAAATTCTGGTAATTTCAAAATTTAATCTGCTGATTGTAAATGTTTTTATTTAAACCAAAATGTGTGATGTCACACTTCTTGTTACCCCCTCCCTCCCCCTTGTCACAAACTGTCACAATTTCACCTGTCCCCCTCCAAGCGTGACATCATTTGTGGACGGCCCCTAATGAGAATAGAGGGCGAAATGTTCTTTTCCTTATTATTAGTAGTAGATACATATATACAACGCTTTTGCCCATGTTATCTTGTGAACACAATAACTAGAGCAGTGATGTAAAATGCCCAGGTATTTATTTTTAAGGGTAAATACCCTGGATATTTACCCGGGTAAAACCCAAAATTGGTATTTACCTGGGTGTATTTATTTTTCAATTACCCCTATTCATATAAAACACAGGCACTGCTGTGAAAAATGATGTCTCTATATAATATAAATATGTATAGAATATATATTGAGCATAAGGTAAGGTAAAAAAAGAAAACTAAGTGATACATGAACTTTTTAAATTCTATAAAAACTAAAAAAAATGAATCTGAAAAAACAAAAACGCGACACTATATCATGGATCTTGCATAAAATATGTGGCTTAAATATGAAACCTTTTTAAACTAAACTAAATTTTAAAAAAAGAAAATGTTGAGTTTAGTTTTAAAATGATAAAGAGCTGATAATAGAAACTAAAATGAAAGTTACAATTGTTTATAATTCTTTTTGGATTAATATGTCAAAGTAGCAGAAATTGCTGATGAGTTAGGAGACGTTTCAGTTCTAACAGTTTTTAAAAGTGAATTATTCTGAAAGTAATATTCACTCATATTACATATAAATATTATAAAGTAATATTCACTCATATTACTTTCAACAAAGGTAAGTTATTTTTGTATTAAGATTTCAGCAACAAGAAATGCGAATTTTTTGTTGCTGAATCTGTTGTATTATTTCACAGTTTAGTAGACACACACACTAGCACACAGTTTCCTGGTTAGACGAGATTCATCTGGATCATGAACATCAATACTTAAATGTTTTTAAAATTTTAAATTTAATATAAGTGTCATGGCTGGAATCTGATTAAAAGAAAATTCATTAGCTATTTTATCCCTTTCAAAATCAAGACTTTTGAAACATTTTATTTTGTGCGTGTGTGTTTCTCTATTTTGCATATATTGGCAAGTTTGTATTCAACATTACAGTACTTATATTGGATACTTTTATTCTTCTTAATATTAAAAGCTCCAAGAAGTTAACTTTTTCCCTTTTTTTCACTTTTTAACGCAACATTTACAGTAATATGAATATACGTGAAGTAAATGACAAACTATTCACTAAATCAAAACAAGAGCGTTTGACTTCCTGCATGGCAATGTGAGTCAATTATGGATCACGAGATTCACTGGCTCTGTTTGTCTCTACTAATAATAAAGGAGAATGTGTGTGTTTTGGCGCTCTACAGGACAGACCGCTAGGCCTAGAGCAACGAAATTTGGCACAAACATACTTTGGAGGGTGGGAATGTGCACCATGAAACCGTTTTTTTTTTTAAGTTTTGATTAGAATTTTAATTAATTAAAAATTAAGCGACATTTTGGAGTTTTCCCCTAATAACTTCCGAAAATATTACAGCACGAAAATTATTTTTACACCATCTGAAAATTTAAAAACTTATCTTTTCAATGATATCAATTAAGTTTTCATTCGATTTTTCTTCTAATTTTCATAAATTTAAGAAAATATTTTTTGGCATTCATTGTTACAACGAAATTCAAACCGTTTTCCTAGTTTAAACATATACTTAATTGCGTGTTTCTCTTCCATTGTTGAAAGCTAATATAATATTCTATTGGATTTTCTTTTTTTTATTTTATCAATATTTCTGTGAAATCTGTAAAGAAAGTCCTAAAGATAGTAAGTATATAAAGAAATAATCCACAATAAACTGAACGATTATGGTTGCTATGTTTAAATTCATTTTATCAGTATGTTTTAAGCCAATTAATATGCTGCTGGACGTAAAACGTGCCGCAGTATTTCGATGTTAAATTAAATTTCGTGTCTATCACGTACAGTGATATGTTACTTGACTCCATTAGGGACTTCATATAGACAAGGAGCAGAACAAGTGCAAAGCTACATAAAGAACGCGGGCTAAATCTCTATCGCAATTTGAATTTTAAAATTAGTTTCTTAAGGGAATCGTGAATATCAAACTATGCATAAGAGAGTCAGTTGAAATTATATTCCCGGCGAACAAGCTGCTCGCCGAAGGCGGGTAGTATAACATAAATGGCGTTAAAAATTTCTATTGTAAGTGTCAAAGTTTCGAACAGTAAAAACTAAATTATCCCCCGATCCCGTTTAAGTTTTAGAATACTTTATTCTGAATCCTGATAGCAATTGGTTTTTGTTTATATAATTTAGTCAAAACTTTAATTTAAAAATTTTATAACTATATATTATGTATATAAATTTTATGTGTTTGATTTTGAATCGCCCTTCGCAAATACTTTTTTTTTTTACAAAATATCCAGTTTAGGGGTACATATTTATTTTTTTATTTCATTTTGAAACATCATTCGCAAATACTTTTTTTCTGAAAAATACCCAGTTTTGGGATATTTATAATTTTTATGATTCATTTTGAATCATAAAAATTATAAATTATTATTTTTTTGCAAAATATACAGTTTGGAGGTATTTATAAATTTTATATGTTTTATTTTGAATCACCATTCACAAATGCATTTTTTTTTCGCAAAATATTCAGTGTAAGGGTATTTATAAATTTAATGCTTCATTTTGTATCACACCATTCTCAAATACTTTTTTGCAAAACACCCAGTTTTGGGTATTTATAAAAATAGCCCTCGTGTTGCTTCAAAACGGGACGTTATTATAACCTAACCTAACCTAACTTGGGTATTTATAAATTTTAAGTTTAATTGTGAATGACCAGTCACAAATACTTTCTTTTGCAAATACTTTTTTGGGAGGTATTTATAAAACTCTGTGTGTTTCATGGTGAATCATCATTCGAAATATTTTCCCCCAAAATACCCAGTTTTTGGGTATTTACCCAAGCCTTGGGTAAATACCCGGGTATATACCCAAAAAATATTTACCTACCCACGGGTTATTTACCCACCCCACAGCACTGAACTAGAATAGTTTTGATTAGATTTTAACCGGCGAGGGATATGTTGTAAGGTCGGTGAAAATATCGGCCGAGTTTGTAGATGGGCTAACCAGCTAAAAGGGAGTGGGAATGGTGGGGGACTGAAAATTTCATTTTCAAATAATTCCTTTACGATTGAAGAAAGAATGAAAACTCAAAATAGGCAAATTACTGCCTCTTCATAATAAAAAACTTTCGTATTGAAGCTTTTTTCATAGCTACAATTTTTTAGAAGTTATGAGCTTAAATGCCATTTTCAATCCCCTCCCCTATGTTATCATTTCCCCATAACTCTGTTATGACTAAAGATAGAAAAAAATCAATTAGGCGAATTATCATCTTATCATAACGAACAACTTTTATATTAAATGTTTTTTGACAGCTACAATTGCTTAGAAGTTACGAGTTGAAAAGCGATTTTCAATTCCCCCGCCCAATTTATCTTTTCCCCATGGCTCCGTTACGATTGATGATAGTGTTGCAAAATGCAACACAACAGAACTGCTAGCGGTTCAGCAACCCACCAGATGGCACCACCTATCAGAGGCACTACTGGTGAACGGGCGCGTCGAAACGGCGCTTGTGCAAAAGCCCCAGTACTACCAGAAACGTGAAGAAAGAAGGTACGTAGAAGCAGCGGCGATATGGGCCAATCAGCGAAAAAGATAGTGATGCCGCAATAAGGGATGGAAAGGCCATGCAAAAGTGATGATGGAATCTTCGAGATAGATTGCCTAATATAAATACCCCGGGGTACTTTGTTCATCGTAAATAGCGTACGCAAGGTATGTGAAGTTTTATTAGAAATGGCCATTTTCTATTTTCATCGGACACTAACTGTCCTGCCAATGTTGTGAAGTCGAGCAGTAGTACTTTGGACTCATTGTCTCTGTGTTCATCTCAAATGTATCAAGTTTTGTGTTTCAATATGTTAACCTAGGAAATATAGATGTGATCAGTAAATTTAGATTTTCGAAAATAAAATGTTATGCTTTGGTATATTCTATTCTACTATTCTTTCTATCTATTCTATTCTTTACTTATTCAATATTCATAATTAAATATAAGAATATTTTAGACATAAGAACGGAATTTGAAATTTAATTACAAAAGCTTAATCTCACTATCTTTTTAGAAACACTCACGCCGTAAACGGGCAGTAATAAGTTTTTGAATTTAATTTTGGTTAAGCAATAGAATTAATATTTTTCTGAGTTATTCTCGTCTCTCAAACGAATATTAAGTACCCTATTTATTGCCTTACAAGAAATCGGAAGAAATCTATCGTAGGCGATACTAGAGATTTTATCTCTTTATTTGTAAATATATTTGTAAGTGGGTATTTTTTCTTTCTATTCGTAAATCTTTCATCGTTTAATTAATTCTAACTTTATTTAAAGTATGTTTTTTTACTATCTATTAAAACAGTAAGTTGTAAATAATTTAAGAAAAAAATACAATACTTGTATTTATTTATCAAAAGTCCCGATGAATTTATCAAATTGATTAACTAGATTATTCTAGCTTTCTTTTTGTCAAAATGTTTTAGGACGGTCATGAATGATGCAAATGATTAATGATGATTCTACATGAAGAATCAAATGGGAAATAGGTTCGTATCTATTTTTTGTTAAAAGGTAAGTATATACTTTTCTTAAAAGAATCCTCCCTTTCTTAAAGACTCCGCTAGAATATAGCAAAAAGGTTTGTATATATTTTCTTCAAAATTTGGGAAAGGAGAGTTTCATAAGAAAAATGAGAGTTTTACAAGATAAAGGTTTGCATAAATTTTGTTTGCTTTCTTTTAGTTTTTTCGATTTATTAAAAAGGTAAGTTATAAACTAGATTTCAGAAAAAAAACAATACATAATTCTTTGGTCCCAATGAACTTGCCAGACTGATCGACTAGATAATTCTATCAATCTTTTTAGAAAGGATTTTTAGGATAATCTAAATGAAGGGAGAAGGGAATAAAAATGAAGAATTTGAAGAGGTTTGTAAAGATTTTTTATAAAATTTTAGAATCCAGTTAAATGTTAAATCGAATTAATTTTTTAGTATATATATGCACATATATTCATCGAAAATTTTAGAATCCAATTAGGAACAGCAGAAAACAGAAAGTGGTCAACAAGACAAGAGAAAGAATGCAAGAAAAAAGAAAATTTTAAAGGAGAAAGATACTATATACATTTATTTTATTTTTTAAGAGCTTTTTTATTCAACCAACAGATTGGGCGCATTTTAACAGCAATTTCAACGACTTTGACTTACTTTCGAAAAGTTTTCGTTTCTAAAAAAACTAAATAAGAGTCCAGTAACTTCAGCATGTTTCTTCGAAAAACTTTTAATCAAAGGTTGTTTCCACAGAAAGCTTCTTTATGTCATTCTAAATGATATCTCAAAAGTCCCCGACGTTCTGCTTTACGCTTCCTATATTTTTAAGGGTTCAATGGGAAGAAAGCTGTCTCGGAACCGTCTGGTCAATTTCTTTGGTATAATTTTAAACCAGGCTCTATTTCTTACGTTAAGACCTTTTTTTCATCTCATTCTGAATGACGTCTGAAAAGTCCTCGACATAGTGTTGTGTGCTTCTCATGTATATTTTTTGAGGGGAAGGGGAGGAGTGGGAGGGAAATTTTATCTTAACAATTTAGGCAAGTAGGGTATCGTTTAAAACGTATTTCTAAGGCTGAAATGAATGAAATAGGAACTACATTGATATGATTAGTATTTTGAAAGTCGCAAGGTGTTTTTTTTGTTGAAGAAAGACACACAAAGATACACTTTTTTCACATTCTATTTATCATAGGTTATTAATAAAACTAATATATTTACAGATATAAAAAAATTGTATACAGATATAGACTTATAAATAATTACATCAGGTCTATCTCATTTGTCACATCTATTTCTTCGTTGTCCATGATTATATCTCTTTCAGACATACCCTCTGCTGGTGCGGCGTTTAATCAGTACTATCAGTTTGCACAAGCAATAGAGTGGTGGAGTCCCCACTTTTGACATCCACACGCACTGCCGTAACCTTTGTAACATGAACAGAAAATCATGTTCAGAGGGAATCTGGAGCAGTTGGCTGCTTTGTTCGAATGGGAACTTAAAAAAATAAGTCGTACTCCAACCCTTTTCCTAGAGATTGAGTTCTTTTCGAAGCCTTTATTTTTTGTCTCTGCTTTGGTAAAATATCGATAGCGGTAATCATTCAATGAAGTTTCATTTCTAGACCCAAAAACATTGCATGCCATTCTCAGTTATTTTTGCATGAAAACAATTGCATTAAATAAATATTTGTAAACGATAAATTCAATTGAGCGTTTTCTGGACTCCAAAAGGGAGCGAATGAAAAAATACTTCTTTTCGATCTTTTAGTACAGAAAACCGCTCCTTAAAACACTTTTATCTCCGGAAACCAGTTCCCACTTCCTGTCCGTCAAAGAGCAGATAGCGGAATCGGAGTTCTCCTTTCTAGTTTGGTCGTTTATGGAGCGTTTTCTAATTACTGTTTCACTCACGAGGGGGTGTCCGAAAAATCATTGGTTAATATCATCACGTGACCTTTCCTTATCTCTGTTTCTACACAGACCCGATAAGATCAGCCGACATTTTGTTTTATTTTAGCTCGCGTCCTTCATACTTCATAATATCAGTGGAAGCATTTTGGAGCGAAAAAAGATTATTAAATCTTTTTAATTTACAGTAACATCGATCCGGAAGGTGGATAGAAGCCTTATGATGTTGAGTAACATTTTCAAATTCTAAAATTGCCCTTTAAAGCATGCCCTAGTTCAGATATTTTTCATATGACACCGCTTCACGCGAAATCTTTTATCGACTGTGTGCAAAGATTATTAGTAGCTTAACTTCACAATACTCTTTGTGAATTCGTCATTATTTTAATATTTTTCTACTGGAAATTAATAATGAGTCTGATTTTCTAATATGGCAATAACCCCACGTTACGCGAATTTTTTTTGCATCGATCGTGTTTAAAAATTGTATTAATTAAACAGATAGTAAAATAAATCAATACTGTTTATTAATTTTTCATTATTTTAATATTTTGGACATTGTTTAATAATTATAAAGTATCTGCAGTGTTTATAAATATTTTTTTATTTATGTGTTTATTTTGCTTGGATAAAATGTGTATTCATCAGAATTAACTTCCATTAATAAATATTTCAACATCTTGGGGGAATTTTAATTTGCCTGTCCACAAAGTGCTTGTGTTTTGGGAGGCTATTTTAATGCAAGTTTAGTTAATAAATTATATCTATTGCATATAATATAATTAAAATTACATTTATGGACATTCTGTTAAAACTTTGTTAAATGACCTAATTCCATTCTGAACCTATGATCCTTGACATATAACATATCCCTGACATATGTTGTACTTGAATGCAAATTTGAAAATTCTCGAGACATTAAAAATAATAAGAGTAAAAATAATAAGACATATTCATCCTGAATACATTGTTTTATGACACTTTATTTTTAGAAAATTATTTATCATTAAAGATTATCCATTAGAAAGTTAAGGAAGAAATTTTAAAAAAATGAAAATTAATTTCATCCCCTGTCATATTAATCACACTTATTTTTATTTTTAATTTAATGTGTATGTAAATTTGGTTTCAGCTGTGAATGCATGTTGATGATCCCAGAAAATCAGCAGAGCTATATCAGGTCCATGAGCTTGTACACCCTAAAGAAATCCAAAGTCAATAGAGGATTCAAACAAGATCCTTTTTGGAAAGCCCCAGGTCGAGAACCCTGATACCAGTGACGCACCGGGTATGCATGTTTTAAATGTGTTTTGAAGTGCAACTTTGGGAGAAAAAAGATTGCAAAATTTAATTTGCCTGTCCACAAAATGCTTGTGTTTTGTCAGACTAATCTAATGAAAATTTAATTATCTAACTTATATCTAATACATATAATATAATTAACATTATATCTCTGCACATTCTGCAAAAACTTTGTTAAATGACCTAATTCCCTTTTGAACACATCCTCGACATATATTATACTTGAATGTAAATTTTAAAATTCCTGAGACATTAAAAATAATAAGATATATCTTCATCCTAAGTCCTACATTGTTTTCTGCCACTTTATTTTTTAGAAAATTATTTATCATTGTAGATTATCCATTAGAAAGTTCAGGAAGAAATTTAAAATAATAAAAATTATCTTTATCCAATGCATTAACCACACCTATTTTTATTTATATCACATTATATTTTTTATATATACATTTTTAGAATGTTAGTGAGAATTTCTTAATCAATCTGGGTTTCTTCTTATAGATTTACTTTCCCCATTAAGATTATTAAAATTTTAAAAAAAAATTAAGAAGTTTTGTCTCCTATTCATGTACCAATTACCTAACTGATCAGGTCATTTATAAGCATAAAACTAGTTATTATTATTATTAATTGTGCATTGGGATGAGTGTTTTTAGTTTTAATTTTTCCACTATTAGAATATTGGGGGCGGGGCGAGGGAATAGATTATTTGGGTACAATTAGCTTTTTCCATTTCTCTCGCATCTTCATACTTCCCTATAAGAATGTACTCTAGATGTTGAACTCAGTTCTGTAGGGTAAATATCTTTATATATTTTAAGAAATTTGATTTTTTTTTATTATTGATTTTAGGATATGCTAGTTAATCGACACTGGCATCTATAAAATGCATGGATGACTTGTGTCAATACCAAAAAAGTTATTGCAGATAGATTCTCTGAAGAAGTAGATGGTAAGTCTGAATAAATAAAATTGATTTTTTTCATTGTTGATTAGTAATGAATTTGCTTTAGAAAGTTATATAATGCATAACTTCTTTACTAAATATCATGGTTTTTTTTCACAGAAATATAACTGTATTTGTGTAAACTAATTAAAAATTAACATATGTTTAGGAAAATCCATCTATTAGTGACATCCATCTGTTTAATATAGCTGCAAATGCTTTGCAACTTATACTAAAAAAATTGCGCAAATTTTTATGAATATTTTTATTTCTCTCATTCATAAAGAATTAACTTTTGCTTTAGTTTAAAATTTTGCATGCCATTGCTTGGTTACTAACTAAAGATTCTTACTGTAACTTTTATATAACAGGTATTTTTAATTACATTGGGAAGGTTACTAATTGAGGTCATACTTCATAGTTTAATTGCTATGCCTTTGATTTTGTCTAAGGTTAGCAGAGGTCCTATGATATACTTCAAAACAAAAAGTTAAATATTGTTTTAAAATTTGCAAATATGTGTGCGAAACAAATGGATGTGTGCCTCATCTTAAAAATGATAACCAATCATAATAGAATGGTGTGGGGAGTACATGACAAGACCTAATTCCATAATTTGTTCAAAAAGTTCATTAAAACCCTCTTTTTTACTGTTCTGTATATAAGAATAATTAAACCACTAGTTTGTAAAAGACATATACAGAACATTTTTAACTAAATGTTTATATCGAAACCAGTGGCGAATCTAGGATGTGGGTCGGGGAAGGGATATGAGATATAAAAAGTTTTGTATCGTCGTGACGAATGTCAAATCTTATGGCTTATGTAAACCAAAACACTAACTTTACAGACTTTACTCACCTAACAATAAGAATCTTAAAGAACACGACAATACTTTCGATAATTTAACAAAAAACACAATGAAATAAACTAGAAAAAACATTCTTTGACCATGTCAATGCTGCAAATATGAGTGGAATGACTACAAAAGAGAGAAAACTTTCATGCCTGTCAAAAACCAGGAAGAAATGTTTTCACTTTCTTTAAAGGGAGATTAAGAAAAAACAGCTGTAGTGATTTTAGATAAAATAAAGAATTCTGGTCTAGCTCTGGGGGGGGGACCTGCAGCCCGATAGCCACCATCCTGGTTTTGCCACTGATGGAAACAAAAACCAATTGTTTAAAAAAATCTGTGTGAGCTATGTCCTTCACTATGTTGCAGAAAAAGTTTCTCTAACTAAATAATTTATTTTGCAGGTTTCGGGAGATTAAAGGCTTCATTAGGCAATCAAGGAAAACTAAAACCATTTTATTAAATTATTTATTTAGAACTTTATTTGTGAAAAATATCTTGAAATATTTCAGTTCAGAATTGCATTTATTATATATTGCATTGAAACAAAAATAAATGTATAAAAAGCAGTGAGATTTAGTCTTTTATTTGTGATATATGTTTACTAGTCAGGAATGGTTGTATATAAAAACTTATATGTTTAAAAATGAAATGTTATATTAATTGTAAGTGAGAATTTTATGTGATATTTTTATATGAATTTTACCAAAATACAACTGTAGATATTTTATACAGAAGCATCAGTTTTTATTTGTAAATAATTGAAGATTTTGCTTTTGAAAAGAGTCTAAAATGCACATTTGCCATGTATGCAAATATTAGAAAAACAAATAATGAGGTTTTATTATTGGAAAATTTGTTTTTGCATGAGTATAGCAGAAAGAAATTTACACAGGAAATGGCTATCTTTTATAATATATTTGATTACCAAGTGAGATTTTTTTTGGCGGGGGATAACTTTTATGTGTTTATTTGTGATTTTAGAAGTCAGTTTTTTATGTGGGCAATGTATTTCAATAAATTCAGACACTTTGTTAATTTTAAGTATAAAATTTACAGATAAATATGTGTAATATTTTTATGAATGTCAAAACTTTTGCTTGGGGTGTGTAATCAAGAGAGTTTTAAGTAACATCTTTTTTACTTATTTATTTTTTACTTTTATTTAAAACTGCCTTTACACCAATAACATTTATACACTCTGGTTGGTTACATTTTGCTTCCATGTAAATATAGTATAATTTTAAATTTAATTGTAACACATTTATATTCTTTCTCTTCAAATTTATTTTAAGCGTTTAACCCATGTGCAGTTCTGATTTCTCAATTGGGTACTCATTATAATAAGTTTTTATTCTGTAATTTATCATCAGTTCGATTCTTTTTCAGTAAGCTTTTTTCAGATTTTTCATCTTGGTTGTTATTGTAGGAAGTGTAATACTTGGTTGTACTACAGTGAATTTATGTAAAAAATGTATTTTTATGTTGTAGTAAAAGTATAAAAATACTGTGCTGCTGTTATTTCTTACTAGAGTTATTATCTATAAATTAGTATCTTATGTGCAGTATTATTTGTAATAATAAATGGAATAAAAAAAACTTATATTCATTTATAAAAGCACAAGTTTTTGATTAGAGCAATTAATTTCTTATGATTTGTTAAAGAATAAAGATTTGAAGTAATATTTTGGCAGTTTCTCTTGTTTAAATCTTTGCAAAAATATATATTATTAGGTACGTATAATTATACTATTTTTATATTTATGCTCCAACATCTTATTCTGGTACTCATGCAAAGAGCACTAATTAGTTATTGAAGTTTTGAGCAAAGATCATTACAACCTTTACTGTTAATATAATTTAGCTTGTTTTGCAAAGAGTAGTTTTAATGTTTCTTAGAATTCTTATGCAGTTTTAGAAACAAAGTATTTTGTTAAAATTTCCAGTATTCTTTTACATATAAGAAATGTAATATACTGTTTCAATAGATTTTTTAGGATATTCATTCCAATTTTTAAAAATTAATTTCATAAAAATATTTTTTTTTCATTTTAAATAACTGGTAAAAGTGTTTTTAATAATGTATATTGTACACATACAGTGATTCTGAGTTGGGAGACAGCCAGGAAACTAATATAATTAGTAGCCTTAAATCAGGGAAATTTTTTCACAGTTTCTGTAGCCACCCCCTGTATTATATTTTTTAAGCTGACTCAGTCTGTCAAGACTTTACTAGTCAGTGCAAACTCAAAAGCCTTATAATTAATATTTTCTAAAAATTATAATTCGTAAAAGAATAAGTAAAATTCATGCAAATAACTGGTGTGTTGTGTGCTTTAGATGTTCTTAAAGGATAAATGGAAAATAAAGCTGCAATATTAGAGAATATGGTGAAAAATATGTATTTAGAGAAATGCAGATTTAGATAATGCAGTTAAATCTTCAAAAAAAAACAGATATTGGTCAAGTTTAATGATTTTGTGAAAATTGCTAAATAACTGCAAATTGAATTGAAGACAAAATGCAAATTCTTAAAAAATCTACAGGATATTTAAAGAAAAAATAAAGAATTTTTTGCATATTGTATTAAATTAAATTGAAGAAAAAATGCAGTGTTTTCTGTATTCAAAAAATCTGCGGAATATTTAGAGGAAAATATAATAAGAAATTTTTTTGCAGATTACATTGAAGAAAAAATGCAGATTTTTTGCTGTCTTACAAAAATCTGCAGAATATTTAGAGAAAAATATAATAAAAAAAATTATGCGGATTAAATTGAAGAAAAAATGCAGATTTCTTCTGCCTTCAAAAAATCTGAAGAATATTTAAGAGAAAAATATAAGAAGAAAATTTTCTGCAGATTAAATTGAAGAAAAACTGCAGATTTTTTGAAGACAAAAAATCTGCAGAAATCTTTAAGAAAACCTCAAAAAAAAAATTCTGCAGGTTTTTTTTTAACTGGGTTATTAAAAATTTATTTATTATAAACCGTGCTATATAGTTTACAATTGTTTCCATTATAGAAATCTGTTGTACTGTGCAGAATAATGCAGGTATTAAAAGAAGCCCCCCCCCCAATTGTTTCTTACTAGTTTTTAAAATAGCAGAAGTGTGAAACTAGGGTAAAAGACCGTTTATGTTGGTTAAAAAGATTTACAAGGATAAAATAATAAGCGGCATTTTACTACCTCAAGGGGCATATTTATTCATAATGCTCTTTATAAGGTACTAAATCACTGGTCTCAATATTGCTTTAAAAAATGTTTTCTTTTAAACGTCCAGAAATGTTGAATAATTAATTAATCAATATTAAAAGCATTAAAAAAAGCGTTTTTTTAAAACGCTCTGAACAAGTTTACAAACTGATCAAAAAGGAGCGAAATCAATAAAAACATTTCCAGAAAAGAGTTTTTCTTTTCAACGCTCTAAATAAAGTTACAAATTATTCAAAAAGGATCGAAATGAGTAATGAAAACATTTCCAAAAATGAACGTTTTTTCTCAAACGCTCCCTCTAACATTAAAAATTAATCAACAAAGAGCGAAATCATTGCTTAAAATATTGCTCAAAAAGGAGCATTTCTTTTAACACGTTCCTTTTAATATTAAAAACTAATGGAAAAGGGGCGAAATCGTTCAATACAAAAAGGAGCGAAATTCGCTCCGAATATTTCGCTCCGCGGAAGGATTGTAAAACGCTCCGAAAGGACGATGCACTCACTTTCAAGTACGGAAAGGAGCAAAAATTCGCTCGTTTGGTTTAAACGTGTATAATGGTGTATCTCTGGTCGTTTCTGTAATAATTTTAGGGCTGCTGCTTTTCCCTTCTAGAAAATCGCCGATATTCCGTCACAGCTAGAAAAAGCATGAAGAGATAAAATGTTGTCATTGCATATGCCTTACAAAATGGTTTATGAATAAATCTTTTGCTCCATCTTCCCTTTCCCTGGCTTGAGGTGAAAATTTCCAAGTTTGGTAAAGTTCGAGCTGCCAAGATTACCAACAGTTTAATATGCTCACTATTAATAACTGTAGAATTTTGCTGATTTTCTGAAATCATGAGTGTTGCTTCTACAATGAGGACATCATCATTTTCTGCTTGCTTTACAGATGTGCCGACGACTTTGAATTTATCAGTGAGAAACCCAATCAACCGACATTTTTTTGCGTTGGTGACGAATTTTTCCTGGTGCAAGGTCTCAATCGTATTCTCATCAAACAGAATTTCTGTTGATGCTGCTTTGGAAAATCATCTTGGTTGCTTCATGGATTAAATTTCTTTTTTTATAATTACTATATACATAAAATAGTATGAAACTGTTTTGACCATACTCATTTTGGACATAACTGACATACTTATAACAAATTTTTAAGAAATAATCGTTTTGATGCAATACTACTTGATGAAGAAAGAATCCTCCATCAATGAGAAAGTTTGTAGTTACAAAACCAGAATGAATATCGATGGGGTTGAAGCTGTCGAATAAGGAATATTTCTTTGTTTTCCTCATCCTAGTTTCATAAAGAAGAGCCTCTGGGTAAGGAGCCAGTTCAAAATTCAAACCATCAAGAAAGTCATCATCTGAATTTTTCATGATACTGAATCGTTAAAACAACAGCAATGGATCGACAAACACCGTGACATGATGTGCCGTCACGTGAGAGTTCACGGTTTTAAGAGAACGAATTCTACAAGGAGGAGAATATTTTATATCGTGGAAATAATCACCAACTTTTTTTTCCATCATAATTTTTTCAATGTTCAGTGTATCATACCAGTTTATCATTTCCACATTGCCTGTAACTCCAGATGCTATAGACATTACCACATTGTTCAGGCAGCTGTTAGGTATTTGTAAGACAATAAGGCGCCGGGGCATGGGGCGGCGTTCTATACACTTGGAAAAGGATTGTGAGCATAAAGCCACTTGTATAATTTCTTAAAGTCTTCTTGGTCCCGTTTGACTCGAAATTCCCATGGATACACATGTTGTTCTAGACTTGCAAAGGAAAGTCCAAAAAAGGTTTAAAGTCCTTCAGAAATATTGCTTGCACTTAAAAGACCAACAACGAACTTAGTTAAAAAAAAACTCTCTTTGGTACTCCTTCCGTGCACAAAGTCTCCCTGCATGTTTGAAGATTTCATGAGTGACTGTTCAATTACCATATCACTTGAGGTTCCATTAAAAACTTTTTCCGATCGCTTAACAGTAAAGAAATCCGCAGTAAATGTTTTAAAGGTGTCTCCATCCATTGTTTTTCTCAAATTTTCCATGTCTTGTGCAAACAGTTGGGCCGTACAAAAAATGTCCTGTGTCACGTCCGACACAAATCAGACGTGGGCACTGTCCTTTTTAACACCTGTTATTTTCCCATAACTTGTAAAGTAATGATCATATCAAATTGGCTTTTTTTTCATTCAAATCAGCTTTACAAATACTAATAAAACGATACCAAACTTGCCCAAATTGCTAAGAAATAATTTTCTCTCTCCCTTTCATCCGATCTGTATTTGTGTTTATCCTGGATGACTTTCTTGTGAATAGTTCCCTATATTGCCTATTGTGTTTATTTCTTGCCTCCTGGGCTTCTTCAGAGTATGATCCAATTCGGAAGAATACACACTTCAATTATGTCTCTTCATCTAAATAAAAGTTATGTAGACTTTTAGGCATTGCATACCAACTGTAGTTTCGGAGGTATATGTCTTGTGTCACTCTCGTAAATTCTGCGAATTTCTCTAAATTGATTTTCATGTTACAGTTTATGCACTCGAGAATAATTCCCAAACGCTTGATTCAACTACACTCCAGTTATCTCTGCCGTTTTCTCAGGATGTCTAAAAAAATCTGCGGGCAGTGTTGCCGTCATTTGTGTTGCCACTTTTTTGCTTTGGCATGTGAACTAAAAGACTTAATTCTCGTCTAAATCTCTCTTAAACTTCTCTTTTTAGATACTTTTTTCTTTTTTCAGCTCCTCGTGCTTGCCACGTTTTAATTTTTAGCCTATATGAAATATGAAGAACGCATTCCATTAGCTTTATCCAAGAGTAGAGGGGTGATATGCCAAACGGAAGAAATTCTTTGCTCACTTCTTTTTTTGGGGGGGGGATGACACACAAGTTGTTCATTTCATTGGGTTTCTCCCCACACAAGTAACATGTTTGTGTGGATGGACACGATGATACAGCATTACAAACTTTTCCGTCGACTATACGAAATATAAGAGTTGGCGTTACAGAAATTTCCAATTCATCAAAGAAAATTTTCGTCGGTTCGAGTTCTTTTATTTGATGTTTTATTTCTTCAACTTATGTAGTAATCAAATCTGTTGATTATTTGTCAAAAATAAATTTAATAGGTCGACAGTGCTTAGTCGAAGTCGGAACTGGGTTTTTCCAAATTACACTTTTGGAATCGTCTTTACCACTTTGAATTTGCAGTGGAACTACACAAATGCTGAAAAGGCTTTCATCACGGAAAGTTTCATCAGAAAACTTTTGTTTATATCGATTTTGCTCGGATACATCGCATCCACATTTCATAACTTCAAAAGCAGTATTTGTGGACAAACGTATTTTTTTAGTGACAAATACGTGAAACAGAGTGGTCAACGAGCGTCTGCAAAGTTATTTCTGCTGTTGTTTATCATACTAATACTGTGCGGACAACATAACTGTTTAGCTTCTTTAACTTTATGATGAGAAGGATACAATTTGTAATTCAGGTTTTCAGCATGCTCAAGTATTCGTTGGTATTGAAGAGTGGACAAACCATTATCTACCATTAACACAAGCGCTTGTTCTTCAAGCTTATCACAACACTTTTCGAATTCGAAAGAGTTTCAAGTTCTTGTATAATAAATGCAATCAATGCGTATACTTTTGAACTTTCGGGTTTTTCATCCATACTTCGAAAAGCTGTCTCCGAGAAATTGAATGTGCCATTCTGCAGAAAAGGATAAAAAAAAATCGCAAGTGTTCGCAAGATATTTTTTAATATGTAGACTTATAAATGTTCTATCTTTGATGACTATGAACCGCAAAGTGGTACTCGGTGGTACTCTAAACTAAAACTTTACATAAACTTATGACTTCGCTTTCACATTGCAAAAAAATGACTCACCATTTTTAGAGGCTGTTTCACGGCAATAAACTCTGTTCTTGAAACAAAAAGACTTTGATGGATAGAAAATACTGTAGAAATATAGGTGTAAAAATAAATAATATTTAGAAACAGTAGTTCTCGAATGCAACGTCAACGAATTCTCTGCTCAGAGAACTGGCAATTAGAACTCAGCGCGGCAGGCGCAAGGTCGCGCCTATTCGGACGAGTATAATAGCGCCCCTTGGCGATATTCTGTAAAACTAAACCCGTTTTCATATGCAACGGATATTTTGCTATCGAAATATATAGCGATTAATAATTTCTAAAGAGGTCGAAATTTTAATTTTTTTTCCACCTAGATTGCCGAAATTACACACTGTGCGCCGGTGCGAAGTTCATCTGCATCGATTCCTCATTAGTGCTCTGCAACTTTTGCAGCTTATCCTCAATGAGTTCAGTTTGTTCATGGTACTTGCCTAGGATCATACACATAACTGCTTGTTGCCGTGCAACCACTGATATAAAATCCACCATACATTCATGCAACGTCTTCCTGTTATCCTTACGTAGGTTCTCATTTGGTATATTATCTATGAACTTCATGACTTCTGATTGTATGTCTATAGCTGTTGCAAAAAATCTTCCGCTTTTGTTTCAATCGCTTTTTCGACAAGTTCTTTGATCGGCGACTTTCTGACAACAGTATTCTCGACATCGGGAGTTTCTGGTGTCCTTCTTATCGATGTTTCATCTTCATCAGATTCCACCATAGTTAGATTAAACTATTACAAGTTCACTATAATCAAAATTATCATGGTTTGCTTCAATTAGGTCAAGTTAGATATAATTAATGTCGTGAATTACTATAAATCAATTAGCAGCAGTTGTTGATTTTATTCTAATGAACTTTAAAATTCTTGTATTCTTTCAATTAGATGCACCCACTAATTCTGGTTCACTCAAATCGAGTGAGCCCCAAGTGTTTTCCAAAAGAAACTATTATTCAGATATCAAACGATTAGCCAATATTAACCCTCCTAGCGTCAAGCCCGAGATATCTGCGTAAACTTTTTTCCTTTCATAACGGCAAACCCGAGACTGTCTCGGGTAAGAAAAGTTCCATATAAGTGTCAGACCCGAGATTTTCCTTCTACAAGTTTTTCTCTTCCCCCAAGTGTCACGCGGCGACATAATGAGAGGGAGTGTCTGTGGTCCGGAGAGGGTCAGTTTGAATAGTATTGCGTTTAGCAGCATAAATTCAGGGCCAGAAGTCTCCTGCGTAAAATTCGCAGATCATTCTGAGTTATTTTTTAGATTTAGAGAATAAATGTGTATCCAAAATGAGTGTCAACTAAGGGGCATAAAATGGAATGTCTATAAACCTTGAATATGCACATATACGTATTTTTATTAGCCTCTAACTAAAGAAATGTTTTTAATTTAAAACACAAATAAAAGGAATATAAAATAAAAAATTAAAAAGTTGACAATTTTCTCTTTAAAAGATTACTTTAATTTAAGAACATTCGAATTCAAATGCTTTTGAAACTTAATATTAGAATATAAATATTATACATTTTTACAAGATTTACTTAACAAACGAGTACGTTTATACCTTTTAATAAAAACTTTTTATTTGCTTTCATTTATTAGTGTACTTAAAAACGGTAATGGACAAAATCTATGCAATCAACTTGTTGAACTGTTTCATTCTGAAAAGATTAACATTGATTATATAAAATCGTATATTTTCTTAACGTAATAATTTCTTTTAATTGGTAATTTTAAGTTCATTGAGCATTACATAAGATTCTTACTTGGGTTTTTTTCCGGAATTGTGAAATCAAATATGTTTCTTCCTTGGGTTCATGAACACAAACAAAATGACAGTTAAAATTAATTTAATGACAACGCAGCAAGTCAATTTATCCCATATAAAAATTATTTAAGATGTGCATATCCTAAAGGAGTCTAACATTTAAGATTTCAAAAAAAAGGAATTTTTCCCACAGTCTCCCCCCCTCCCCTAATAGATTCCTAGATCCACCCTTGGTCACAAATACTAATTTAAGAAAATTTAACAAAAAAAATTGTAATCATGCAGATAAACTCCGTAAATCGTTATCTCCAAATCCGAATCGTGTGAGATTCCTTATTTAAAAAATTGTTTCTCTAAATGTGGAAGAAATAAAATTATAACGTAGTGTTACTAATTGTGATTATCGTTTTAAACACACATTTTTAAGTACTACAAAACATTTGCACTTTAAGTATTACAATAATTATTTTAACTAAGTTATTTTTAATTTCTAAGATATTTTTTCCCACAGTAGCTCCCCATTTAACGAATTCTTAGATCTACCCTTGGTTACAAATACTAAGTTATGAAAATTAAACAAGATATAAAATCGTAATCACATGCAGATAAACACCATAGATCGTTATCTCGAAATCTGAAATATCCTGCGAGATTTCCTACTTGCAAATTTGTTTTTCTAAATGTTGAAGACACAAAATTATAACATGGTATTACTAATTCTGATTCTTGTTTTAAGCACACGATTTTAGGTACTGCAATACATTTACAATGCTCTGAATGAACAATATATATTTCTTTTTGCTTCAAGAACTAAATTCGATCAATAATTTTATACTTCGATGTGATAAAAATATTTTTTTTTAAATATGTAGTGAGGAGAAAACATTGAAACGTACATATTTAATTTGTAACAATAAGATTCTTAAAATAAGTTTAACTTTTTTTCTTATGAGGTTCTTGTAGAAATTTCAGAAAAAAATATTTCATCCATTCCCATTCTAACATGTTGCATTTGTAAGTGCAAGACATTCTCAACTACTTTTCTGAGAATACTCAAAGAAGTGTCTTCTAACAAAGGATCCTGTCCCAAAGAATCGAGGTCAAAAGTCATCTGTCACTGCCTCCCGATAACAGGTCTAATAGCCACCCTACGGCGCGCAAATGACCACAAAAGGGGGTTGAAACCATTTTGTTCAGAACCTGACAACTGTTGTATAGAATTCTAAACTAAAGAATTTTTTTTCAAAATTATTTAAATTCTCTCTATATATTTTTTTTCGGCTTGGTTTTACTAAATTGTAATTTAAAAGTTATTCGCTTTTTTTATTTAGCAAAAATCTAATGATAAGCCAGTAATATTATTGTAATATTTTATTTGTTTCGGGAAATTATTAATTATTTGTTGTGCAACAAAGTACTTTTAACTAAATATCTCTTCAGTCCAGACTTAGGTTTTCCTGTCGGAAAATATTTTTCTTGTACGAACCGACGCTTCTAGAAGTTATTGACCCTAGCAAGGGAAAAATTTCCTGGAAACACCAGACACCAGACCCCCTGTTACTGCTCTGGGACCATCGTCGGTGGGTGTTTGCGCTTTTTTTTCTGACAGAGCGCCCCATTCCTAAAGAAAAATAAAAAAAGAGGGGTCCCTTCATGGGAGTGACTGGAATTTGGTTTTTCGTCTGTCTCAGAGAGGATTTGGCATTGAAAAAGGAAAGATGCAATAAAGCGGAGGGGACGATAGCGTTTTTTTTCTCGGGCTTGGGCCCGGGGTATCTGAAGAAAGTGGCGTGCGGGTCCGGGATGAGAAAACCCATGCGGACATGGAAATTAATTATCTGTGAGCCGTACGGAGCAAGAACTGAAGGTCTTAAAATCTCATTTAGGGCATCTCCTTCATCACTGAGTTTGCTGACTAAATGGCCACATACAGTATTCCCTGTCGGAGTTATGGCACCGATCAAACCCGACGAGAAAATGTAAGAATGATTTTTTCATGCGTCAAGTCCATTCACGATCAATCCATAACGGATTGTGTCACGTAAAATTTTACATTTTTTTAACCCGGACAATATCCTGATGAGGCTGATGATATATGAAATGACTAAAAATTCACATTTTTAAAAAAAAATCCGGACAATATCCTGATGAGTTTGGTGCTACATGAAATGACTAAAGATTCACATTTTTTTTAAAATCCGGACAATATCCTGATGAGACTGGTGATACATGAAATGACTAAAAATTCACATTATTTTAAAATCCGGACAATATCTTGATGATGCTGATGATATATGAAATGACTAAAAATTCTCATTTTTTTAAAATCCGGACAATATCCTGATGAGGCTGGTGCTACATGCAGTGACCTGCTGCGTAACCTTTATTTATTATTATTTTTTTGTTATCATTCATTCTTTCTGCGTGAACAATCAGTGCAACAGCTGTGTTTGTGTTCCTGGATTCTTCATGAGATGCTGCTGATACAGATAAGTTTTGGCTTACTATTTTAAATATTTAAATTAAGTTTTAATCAGATGCAAAAGATTCTTATTTTAGTGAGCAGGATTGTTCTATTGTCATGCATGTATAGATAAATTAAAATTGATAAGATTCTGCAAAAAGATTGACTAACATTAAAATTCCTAGTAAGTAATATGTTCTATTTATTTTAATCGATATATGTGAATTCATGATGAAAAAGGAAATTAAGCTAGGGATGAAGCTTGAAAATGAAGTATTTATTTCCCAATGTATTAAATTGTAATTTTAATGTTTATTAAAATTTTAAGGTAAATTGGTTTCTATAGCATGAGTTTTGATAAAGCTTGATGGCGATGTAATGCATCATACATATGTAATCCTTATATTTAGCATTATTGTACTGTTTTACATTTTAAAAAAATGGTAATAAGGATTCATGTCAATTTAAATTAAGAAGTTGATATATTATTAGTACATGTTGTCAACGTATATTTATAAAAGCAAGACATGATTTATTGATATTTTCAGAAGGTTTTGTTTTATTTATGTGTCAGTTTATGGATCAGTATGATATTTCTTAAAAGAATGTGTTTTAGTTGGAAGAATAATGTTTATACATATATATATATATACAGGGTGTCCAACATAGGACTCCCTCATTTTAAAATTAAATAACTCGGCAACGGAGATCGATAGAAGAATGAAACCAATGATATGTTTATTTTGAAAGCCATAAAAATTTAATACCAAAGTTTCAGAATTAGTTGCAAATGTTGCCAGCAGGTGGCGCTGTACGCTGTAGTCGTCGCACGGAGTCAGGAAAAAGGCTGTAAACAGTCCATTGCAAGCAATCGTTGCAATCGCAACACAATCGATTCAAGATGTGCACCTTTCGCAGCATAGAGATGGTGCATACCAAGAATGAAATTTTCCGTCATTCGCTTTTGTGTGTCAACAAAAAAAGCAAGCACATGCCAGGCAATTCAACTCTTCAAGCTCGTGCAGTATTGCAGGATTGTCCGGAAAACAGTATGCTTCCCTGTGCCCCACAAGAAGAAGTCGTAGGGAGTGAGATCGGGTGATTATGGAGGCCAATCCATGTCTGTTACAGTAAATGTGGAGTAGTTCAAAGCAATTACTCTATTCTGAAAAGTTTCAAAGTTAGTTACCATCGGTGCCACCGGTTCCGTTGACACACTACAGAGAATGACGGAAAATTTCATTCTTGGTATGCACCATCTCTGTGCTGCGAAAGGTGCACATCTTGAATCGATTGTGTTGCGATTGCAACGATTGCTTGCAATGGATTGTTTACAGCCTTTTTCCTGACTCCCTGCGACGACTACAGCGTACAGCGCCACCTGCTGGCAACATTTGCAACTAATTCTGAAACTTTGGTATTAAATTTTTATGGCTTTCAAAATAAACATATCATTGGTTTCATTCTTCTATCGATCTCCGTTGCCGAGATATTTAATTTTAAAATCAGGGAGCCCTTTGTTGGACACCCTGTATATACATGTTTATATATATATATATATATATATATATATATATATATATGTATGTTTGTTAATTAGCGAAAGGACAACTAGTATAATATTAGGAGTCAGTATATGAGATCAAATTAGGTAAAGATTATAATTAATAATTAAACTGTTAGTGGCCACTATCTAAAAATTTCTTTTATATGAGCTTGATATTAACCAGATAAAATTAAATTGAATTAATGCTGAGGATGCAATAAAGTTAATTAAATTTTGAATGTGGATGAGGTGTTGAAATAGGATTCTCTTATATAATCTGAATCGACCCTAAATGTATTATTATGCTTGTTGTGTTTGATTATAATTTTTTATTATGATCCTTATTTTGTGTGTTTTCTGTCATTATTCATGTGTAGTAATAATTCTGATTTTCAATCAATAAGATTAGGATATGTGAATTGTGTTGTAAAATGGTGGAGTTATTTTTTCATATAAATAAATGTCATTAGTTTAAAGTAATTTCGTCTCTGATTTATTTGCCACCCCTATGACAGTGATGGAGGTAACTATTTGATGTAACCTGGGTTAATAAAAAAATAATATCTAATTTAATATTAATTACACAACGCAAATGATTTTTTATAGATTTACTTGAAAATTAACGTAGATATTGTTTCAGTGATAAATTGAAAACTTAAATTAAATCAAGATCACGTTTGCTAAATCTCAGTGTCTGAATGTCAAGGTGATGAATTGAGTGTAAGATTCACTCATCATATGATATGACAGTTTAAGTATTAATGTTTGATTATAGTAGAAAATTAAATGCTAGATTGTGACTAGAGATAAATTAGGTATTTATATGATCAAATGCTATTAAACTTGCCTTGCACATGCAAATATGATTTAAGATCTAAGATGCTATGAATCTAAAGGTAAGTGAATTGAGTAAATGGAGTATTGTTTTTTGAGATAACTAGATACTGAGAGTAAGAAGGTATAGTTAGCAATTAATTTTAAAAGTTCATAAATTGCACTTCTAATAATAATATATAAAAAGAATACCTAAAATCATAAATCTTTACGACACAACTTGGAGAAAAACCTTCTTTTTCAACGTGACAATTTCGTTAAACGTAGCAATCTGAAAGCCTAACGGCAGGAGGGTTAAACAGTCACCTCAAACAAAACAATTCAGCAATGTTTTTCCAATTATACGTTCAGCTTGAATGGATGCTAAATAAGACAAATTGAGATAAACACCTCTGAAAACGAAGATAAGTACTCACATAGAACCAATTCTTGAAGACACACACAGATCTGTTGCGCACACATTCGTTTTACCATCAACAAGGTGGGCTAAAAGCCAGAAGGAGCGTTTCCAGTAAATTTTCAAACAAAGATAACTTCGCTCACAGTCGTCAGTTTTCAAAAATTAGAACGAGATTGGACAATGTAAGTAGTGAATTATCCTCTACAAAAACTTTATGCACTAAAGCAAAGGTAAACTCACAATTATAAGCATACTATCAAGAGCTAGGCAAAAGCTCAACGACACAACAACCATCCAGCCAATCCAAATCCATAATGTAGGAATAAATATGCCCAATCCCAGGCCCTCAGGGCAGGGTGAGACAAAGTCTCCAAAATATACGTAACAAATTGACTGGTTGACATACATGGAGATTTTGATAAAACTCGGTATACAGGTTCCTCATTAGCCGACTTGAAGTACTATAGGGGTAAATAAAAAATATCCCATTGCCTCAGGGCAGGGTAGCCCAAATTCTCCAAAATAATGTAAAAAATAGGCCAGTTGACATGCTTCGCGATTTTGATGAAACTTGGAACGCAGTTCCTCATTAGCTTACCTGAATTACTGTACGGGAAATAAGCCTTAACACAGTCCTTCAGGGCATTGTGGGTCAAAGTAGTCTCCAAAATACATGTATAACATAGAGACCGATTGACACGCTTGCTGATTTAAGTGGCTTGGGCGAGTTTTATAAAATTTGGTGCACGTTCTTCTAATTAGGCAAATAAAATACTATAGGGGTAAATAAATGATAATTCAATCCTTCAGGGTATTGTAGGGAAAGTCATTTTAATATATTTAATAAACGGTTCAATTGACATGAAACTTGATCTAACTGGGATTATTTTAATGGCAGTGGGTACATATATTTCTGTTATGCGGACTTAAAGTAGTTTGAGGGTAAATAAACGGTAATACATTTCTTCAGAGAAGGGTGGAACAAAATTGTCAAAATACATGTAAATATTAGGACCGATTAACATGCTGTTGGATATGGCGATTTTGACGATATTTTGTCTCTCAGAGCCTGATTAAAAATACTCTATGGGTAAGTAAACTCTAACACAATTCCTCTAAAGTAGGGTGGCGGTAAGTCGTTTAAATAAGTCTAACAAAAGGGCTCATTGACATTAAATTTGATAAAGATAGAGAAATTCTGAAGACACAGAGTATATCTCTCAGGTTGAGTAAAAGTACTTTAGGAGTAAATAGACGCTAATACAATTCCTCAAAATAGATTGTGGAAAAATCCTCAAAGTACATGTAAACTCTTGGGTCGATTGACATACTGTTGGATACGGCTTGGGAGAGTTTGATGAATTTTGGTACATATAATTCAAATTAGCCAATTAAAAATACTGTAGGGCTAAATAAATGCTAACCTAATCTATGAGGTAAGAGTAGGACAAAGTCGTTTAAATGCATATGGACGATTCACTTGAAATTTAATATGTCTTGGGCAATTTGATGAAGCATTATACATATGTTTCTCAGAAGCCAAATAAAAGCACTTCAGCACAAATACGTACTCAATACCTAAAGTAGGTGGAGCAAAGACACAGGCCGATTGAAACAAAACTAGATACTGCTGGAGCGATTGTGATGAAATTTTGGTTGCAATGTCTCTTAAATACACATAAAAAAATGGATTGATCGAAATGAAGCAAACTCGCAGGTTTCAACACGTCAAAATAAAAACTTTGAAGGGGTTAAATCTTTTTTAATCAACCCTTTAGGATGCTAACTACCGATAAGATATGGAAAAATGTTTATTTAGAATGGCTGGAACAATTTTGGTGAAACATGTTTCATTAGTTGATTTAGACACGTTAATTATTAAAATGTTTTTTTAAAAAAATGACTCCAACATTGTTTAACAACAACAGAAAAAGAATAGTTTATTAAGAAATGGGCCCTATATCGATCTCTTCTGGGTTGAGTGGAGGTCATTGATTGAAATACATTGAGCAAATGGACAAATTAGCATGAAAGATTTATGGTCAGGGTTCATAAAATAATAAGATGCCCCCAGAATTGGCTAAAAATGCAAGAAATGTATATAATATTGTATACTATGATATACGATAAATGAAAGAAATTTTTGTTTTATTAATTTAAGGATATTTTCATAAAAAATTGATTATCGCAATAAAATAACATTAATAATCACTTTGCTATTTTTAAATTATAATTCAGTTTCCGATCTTACGAATGATTTTGACCTAATAAAGACCGGGCAACGCCGGGTACTCTGGTAGTTAGGTATATAAATAATCAAATAATAATCTAAATGTTACCATATTATCTTAACATCTTAAAACATATTATCGCACAAAAATTATTTTTTTAAGTATTTAAAATTTTAAAAATTACCTTTTCAGTAAAACAAATTTTATTTCCCATCAAATTATGTATTTAGTATATATATACAAATTAAAGAGTTCCAAACAGAATTTGTAATAGTCTATATAGACAAAGTGCCCAGTAATTTTGCTATAATATGTAAATATTTTTACAAAAAAATACTTAATGATCATATTATTAACAGCGATATTTATAAAGAGACAAAATTAGATGACAGAGAAATTTCTGATAGAATTCATGCCTTCCATAAAAAAATGGTTATTAATTATATTAAAAAAGATTATCCTCACATTTTTCTTACTCCAAAATTTCACAAGAGTCCTCTTAAATTTAGAAGCGTTACTAATGGCTGCAATACTTATATCACAAAATCAGGCAAACTCTTGCAAAAATACATACAGACAGTGATAGAGAATTTAAATAAGCAAAAAGATACAATTATAGTAAATAATAGTGTAGAGATATTAAATGTGATTAAAGATGGAGAAATATCTAGTGTATATACATATGACTTCCAAGATTTATTTAATAGTATAGAGATTGAAGATTTGATTAATACCTTAGTAAATATACATAAATATTTTGATCTTAAAAAAGATATTAGCATTAATAATTTTGAAAATATTATTAATCTTGTTTTAAAAGAAAACTATATCTTTTTGATAATAGGATTTTCCATCAAATTAAAGGATTACCACAAGGAGGTCCAGCTAGTAATAGTTTAGCAAATATTTACCTACATTACTATGAGAAAGACTTTACTAATTATAGCCATAGTATATTTTTCCGTTATATAGATGATTTGAGATTATTCAGTAAAGAAATAGACCTTAAGCCACATGTTAATTTCTATCCTGATTATTTAAATCTTATAAAAGCTAATGACAATGAATTAGCTGCAGAATTTCTAGATCTAGATATAAAAATTATAGAAAATTAAATAGTAACAGATATCTTTGATAAAAGAAATGCATTTAATTTTCAAATTAATAAATTTCCTTATTGGGATAGTAATCTCAGCAATTCTGTCTTCAAGAACTTAGTGAAAAATTATATAATTAGAAATAATAATTTAGTAACAGGCAATGATAATAGAATTAAGAACATAAAATTTTTTTATTGTTATGCAATGGTTTATGGAATAACAAATAGTTTTTTAAGAGTTTATATAGATAAGAAATATTTAGGTCATTTAGAATAATGTATTCTTATTGGTATTTCATGGAATATTTTAATTCTTTGCTGGTAGGTTTGTGTTTATTCATATTTTACAAATAATGTGTAATTTTTTTTCTAATTTGGTTCTTGTTTTACTGGTTTCAAATTTATTACATAGATGGCGCCACGATTTTTAAATTGAAATATTCCTGATAATAGACAGTTTTTCCAATTTTAAAATATTTTCTAGATAACTAAGTGTATTACATTTATTAACTGGTTTTGAGATTTTTAATTAAAATTCTTACTAATTCTTTAATTTCATAATTAATTATTTCATTTGGTCAATTTTGTAGTTTCATAGTTGGAAATCTTGTTGTGGCAATATGTGATGTCAAGATAAGTGGCGGTATATATGAAAAGTGTTGAATCCTTTTAAGGATAGATAGAGACACTGATTATTTAAAGTTTAATGAATAAGTATGGGTATTTTATTGAAAGATGTATTTATTGTTTTAGTGCAATATATTGTTGTTTCACATATTTTTAACTTGAATTTTAGTCCTTTCCATATAGTTATGTTTTCTATTTAGGGTTAGTGTATGATTTTTCTTCCTAAATTCTGTCATTTTAGGGTAAATTTCCCTGTCTGTTTTTTCAACAACTATGGTAACAGGGATGGTTTGTACAGCAAAATTAATTTAACCTGGCTTAAGCTTGTCCACAGCTAAGCTGCTATATTAATTGTTGAAAACTCCATATATATGGATTGCCTTTTTTCAATACTTTTAATAACAACAGAGTTTTTTACATGTTGACATAAATGTTTAGATTAATTTTTGTTCATGGTTTCTGTAGTATTTTCAATTCTTTAGATTTTGTTTTAGATTTGGCTGTATTGTTTAAATTATGAATTTTTTGTATAGATGATAAGTCTTGTTTACTTTGTTTATGTAAGATCATATATAACAAATTATATTTAGATTTATATTATAATTTTGATGAAACTTTGTATGCATGTTCCTCATAAGCCACCTTGAAGTACTGTAGGGGTAAATTAGCCCTAAGCCAGTCCCTGAGGGTGGGGCGTGGGGCAAAGTCTCCAAAATACATATAATAAAAAGGTTAATTGATATGCTCCGCGATTTTTATGAAACTTGGTAGACATGTTCTTCATTAGTTGACATGAAGTACTGTCGGGGTAAATATGCCCTAACCCAGTCCCTCAGGGTGGGGTGGGGCAAAGTCTCCAAAATACATGTAATGAAAAGGTTGATTGACATGCTTGGCGATTTCGATGAAGATTGGTAATGTATATGCCCAAACCAGCCCCTGAGAAAGTCTCTTAAATGCACTTAAGAAATAGGCCGATTGACGATTTTCGAAGTTTTTCTAGATTTTGATGAAATTTGTAAAGTAAAAAAATCAGCAAATATCCTTTTAAAAATGAAATTTTACAGGCATTTTGAAGGTTTATACGGGGAGTTTGAAGGAAAATGAAAACTGCAGGATTCCTTCAGAAAATGAGCAGTTTATTTAAAGGTTTCATGCAGGCTTTTTAAGACTTCTAAATTACTATTCAGGTAATCTGAAGGTCTCTACAGGTATTTTAAAGGAAAACTAAAAACTGCAGATTTCCTTCAGGAAATGTACAGTTTATTAAAGGTTTCATGCAGGCTTTTTAAGACTTCTAAATTATCATTAAAGTATTTTGAAGATCTCTACAGGTATTTTAAAGGATAATAAAAGCTACAGGTTTCCTTCGAGAAATGTACAGATTTTTTTAAGGTTTTATACAGGCTTTTTTCAAAAAGTTTATAGACTTCAATTTACCTTTAATGACCTAGCTTTTTTTGAAGCAGATTTTACTTCAGGTATTTTGAAGAAAAAAAGTGAAAATTGCTTTTGATGCATAAAATATGATTTTTTAAAATTTTATTTGAGTTTCATACAGATTTACATAATATGGTATCTAACTCAGATTCAAACAGCTTGAAGTTGGGTAGAGAGAAGAGGGAAGGGGAGAGTACTAGGGTTTAATATTTAATAAAAAAGATATATTTGAAGAAAATGCAACTTTTAAAACTTTGCGAAAAAACTTAATTTCATTCGATTCAGAATCAAGCATTTTCAATATGAAACACGATGATAAGAAATTTTAATCTGTAGTAAACATAATAAATTCTTCTTTTCAGTGTAAAGCAAATCTTGATTTACTTTTGAATAGAAAAAAATATTTAAAAATATTCTTTCTAAAGTCATATCAATATCGTTTCGTAGGAAAACTGACAAATTTAAAAAACCTTTTTGTTTAAAACAAAGAAACAAGCGAAAAAAATATTTATGAGTGAAATATCATATTAAACATTATAAAAAATATTAAAAACATATTAAGCATTATAAAAATACAAAAGAAAGTAAAGAAACTTTTCGGAAATAATTTTCTATCGCTTGTCCATGCATGGTCTAACTGTTTAGATATTTAGCAGTAACCTGTAATTACGTGTTTTGGCAATAGATGATATTTACACCACAAGATGGCGCTATTAGTGGGTGAAGTTAAAACTGAAATAGATTATTTTATCCCACCTTCTCAAAGTCCTATGGGGTACAGGATTAGTGCTCTTTCCTGCCAACTCGAGGAACGCGGTTTCGATCCCCGTTTCGGAGGATTTTGAAGTTTCGTCGTACAAGTAAGTTCAATTAAAGATTAGTTCATTAAATTAATTGAAATTAATAATTAAGCCTTGATTAATTCACATTCCAGATAACTCGAGACACGATGAAAATCCCTAAGATGACGTCAGAAGAAAGGGAGATGAAAAAAAGGGGGGGAAACTTAAATGTAGAGAGAGATTTTTTATCTGCAGGTATTTGCATAAAAGCATGCAGGTAAAACGCAGGGTTTTTTCACCATCTGAAAAAAATTCAGCAGAAATCCTTCAGGAAAATTGCAGGGTTTTTTGCCCGAAATACCTGCAGTGTTCGTGAAGGTTTTATAAAGGTTTTTTGCTGACATTTTTACTTGGGCGACTTTGAAAGTTTTTCCCGATTTTAATGAAATTTGGTGCATATACTTCTAATTAGCCAACTAAAAGTACTTTAGGGGCAAATAAACGCTAATCTAATCCATCAAAGTTGTGAGGGCAATGACTTTTAAATATATTTAACTAGCAGAATATCCGGTGTTGCCCGGTATTTTTCAGGTCAAAATCATTTGTAAGACCAGAAACTGAATTATTGTTTATAAATAACAAAATGTTTATTAATGTTATTTTATTGCGAGAATATTTTTTGATAATCAATTTTTTTATGAAAAGATCAATAAATTAATAGTGCAATAATTTCTTTCATTTATTATGTATCAAAGTATACAGTATTACATGTTTTTATAACATTGTTACAAAGTTTGGGACATCTTATTATTTTAAAATCCCTGAAAACAAAATTTCATGCTAATCTGGCCACTTGTTAAAAGTCTCTCCATGAGTCACCTCCACCTAACCCAGAAGAGTGCGAGAGAGGGGCCATTTCTCAATAAAATATTTCTTTCTTAAACAATGTTGGAGTCATTTTTCCACTAAAATTTAAACAATTAAAGTGCCTAAATCAACTGATGAAACATGTATCAACAAAATTGCTCCAGCCGTTCTAAATAAATATTTCTATATATTTTATTGGTAATTATCATCCTAAGGGGTTGCTTAAAAAATTAACCATCCCATATTTTTAGTTCGACGTGTTGAAACCTTTGAGTTAAGTTTCATTTCGATCAGTTGATTTTTACGTGAATTTTGGAGACATTGCTCCAAGCTATTCTGAAGCACTTGGTTGGAGCAAATTTACCTCAAAAGTAATTCATGTCGGTTAATGAGGAACATGCGTATCAAGTTCCATCAATATTGCTTTAGCAGTAGAGTTTCGTCTCAGTCAGACTATGTCTTTGCTCCACCCTAACTGAGGCATTTGATGAGTATTTATTTACCCCTTAAGTGCTTTTATTGGCCTATTAGGAACATATGCCAAAAGTTTCACATAAGTCCTCCAGCAGAATCGAAATTCACGTCAATCGTTCGATTGCCGCAAATATTAAAAAGATTTTGTCCCACCCAAACCTCAGACTTTATTTACATCAGTTGGCGTTTATATACCTTTACAATATTTTTATTGGCTAATTAGAATCATATGTACCGAAATTCATCAAATCGTCCTAAACTTACCCAACGGTATGCCAATCATCCGAATGGTTTACATGTATTTTGACGATTTTGCCCACACTACTCCGAGGAATTGGAATAGCGCTCATTCAGCACTTTTAGTTAGCCTTTGAGGAACAAATTTACTCTATGTCATAAAAATTGCCCCAGATGTGTTAAATTTCATATCATCAGGGCCATTTGTTAGAGGTATTATTAATGGCTTTCCCCAACCCTAACCTCAGGGATTTGGTTAGCATTTATTTACCCATAGAGTATTTTTAATCAGCCACTGAGAAATATATGTATCTCATTTCATCAAAATCACCCTAGCTATATCTAACATCATATCAATCGTCCCAAGAATTTACATGTTTTTTGTTGATTTTGTAACACACTTCTCTAAAGAATTGAATTAGCGTTTTTTTTCCATACACAAATTTTTGTCAGCCTATGAAGAATATATGTACCCAATGTCATCAAAATTGCCATAGCTATATGAAATTTAATTCCATTTGGCCCGATTATCTATATAGTGGGTGTTGCGATATATTACTAAGCAGGAAAATTGATACAGTTCATAAATTTTGATGATTGGAATGGCTCAAGATGTTCACATCTCCTCATATACATGCCACTTTAACCCTTAGCACACAGTATATTTTTCGGCCATTTTAAGTTAAAAGTTAATTTACAAATTAATGAAACCGCTAATCTTCTAGTCTAAGTAAATTTTACTATACGTAAGTGTTATGTGATTTCTTTAACTGATTAAGTATTCTGCCAGGGAATCTGCTCCAAAGGTAGGAAAAAACACTTATTTTTCTGAAATTATTAAGTTTTGAGGTTTTTTATCGTTTATTTAGATGAACACTTGTTTTAAGTAAAAAATTCTCTTGGGGTGGATTGATACAGTTGAATCCGGGGCAAATTGATACGCAACTTCTGTGTGTATAAATGCGCCTTAAAAGCAACTACTTCGCAAAATCGTCTTCAGAAGTGGGAAAAACATAAATAAGAACCATCTAAGAGAAACACGCAGTTAAGTTTTTTAACAATGAAAATGTTTGAATTTCATTGTAAAAATGAAAAGTTTAGTTGTAAATTACGTTTAAAATATTTTTTCGAATTTACTAAAATTGGAGAAAAAATTGTACAGAAATTTAATCAATATAATCGAATAGATAATTTTTTGAATTTTCAGATGGTGTGAAAATTATTTTTGTGTTACATTATTTTCGTATGTCATCAAGGAAGAACATGATAATTTTTTTTTAAATTTATAATTAATTAAAATTTCCAAAACGATTTTGAGGCACTCATTTCCTTCCACTAAAGTATTTTAACACACACATTATCCTTTAATATTTGTAGAGATAAATCATTTTCCGTGGAATTAATATTTACAGTCTCATTAAAAATGTTGTATTTTTATTAAAATATAAGATTGTTATCTTGTTAAACTTTTAAATCTTTATTTGTAATGCGAAATTTATTGGCAGAACAAATTTGCTTTTATCCCACACCTATTAATTATTATTATTTTCGATATTTCCGTGCGTATCAATGTACCCCGAGTATGGGGCTGATTGATACAAATCCATTTATAAGAAAAAGTGCAATAAATATTTTTTATGTCATTTACAAACATAGCTGGACTGAAATCCTATATAAGATTAACAAATGTATAAATTTAATGTATTAGTTCCATTTATTGCCGTTGGTAAAATCATTATTTAGCTTTCCAAGAAAAATGTCTAGCAATGTCATCTCATGCATTCCCACTATATAAATCTCAAGGTATGTATGTACACTGACGAGTCAAAACATTATGAGTATCCCCACATTTTTCAATGAACTCGTCTGGATGATGTGGAGGGCACGTGGTTAAGTGAGAATGGTTTTTAACTGTGTCTGTAGAAGGTAAGTAATCATTCTTGCACTTACTTTTGCGAGTGATGGGAAAGGCTGTTGATCTAAGCGAATTTGATAGAGGGCAGATCGTAATGGCCCGAAGAGTCGGAACGAGTATCACCGAAACTGCACGACTGGTAGGTTGTTCACAATCTGCCGTTGTTAGTATTTATGCACAGCGGATAAATGACGGTGACACCAGCAGTAGACGCCAAGGTGTTGGTCGTCCACGCATCATCAAAACAAAAGGACGTCGGAGACTGTCCCGCTTGGTAAAGCAAAATAGGCGCCAGACAGTGGCTCAGCTGACAGCCCAATACATTGCAGGTCCAAGCGCAAATCTTTCGGAACGCACAGTTCAGCGGACACTGTTGGATATGGGACTGTGCAGCAGACGTCCCACTCGTGTGCCTCTGTTGACCGAGCATCATCGTCAACTACGCCTACAGTGGGCCCGGGAACATGGAGACTGGACCATGGATGAGTAGAAGAGAGTTGCCTGGTCGGATGAATCGCGATTTCGCATTCATCACGTTGATGGTCGTGTCAGGGTACGCCGTCTGCCAGGCGAACTGTTGTTCCCCTCTTGTACAGCAGGTCATACACAGGCTGTTGGTGGCGGTATTATGCTTTGGGGGACGTTCTCATGGGCGGCTCTGGGACCCGTAATCATGGTAGAACAGACCATGAAAGCTGTGAACTATTTGTACATCATTGCGGATCAGTTGCACCTTTACATGGCGTTTGTCTTCCCGACTGGAAATAGAAGCTTCCAGCAGGACAACGCCCCATGTCACAAGGCTCGGATTGTGTTGGAGTGGTTCGAGGAGCATACTGATGAATTCCACTTAATGTCCTGGCCACCTAACTCCCCGTATATTAATCCGATGGAGCACATTTGGTATGTGATGGAGCGGCAGCTCAGAGCTCAAACACCACCATGTCCGAATATCTCGACTTTGCGTGACCGCTGCTTAGACATTTGGCTCAACCTGTCTACAGTCATGTACCAAAAACTTGTGGCATCTATGCCCAGGCGAGTTGCAGTTGTTTTGAATATCAAAGGAGGCGCAACGCGTTATTGAGTAGGTGGTCATAATGTTTGGCACTTCATTGTAAATATGTTTGATACAGAATCACTTCAGAATGGCTGCATCAATGTTGATGAAACTTGGTGCACAGGTTCCTCATTAGCCGATCTGAAGTACTGTAGGGGTAACTAAGCCCAAACCCAAGCCTTCAGGACAGGTTGTGCCAATGTCTCCAAAGTAAATGTAACAAAAAGACCGGTTGACATACTTCGCGATTTCGATGAATCTCGGTACAGAGATATTCAGGTCCTTATTAGCTGACATGAAGTACTTTAAGGGTAAATAAGCTCATACCTAGGCAATCGCGAAAGGTTGGGCCGAAGTCTCCAAACTATATGTTACAAATTAAACGGTTGGCATACTTGGCGATTTTGATGAAACTCGGGAAAGGCTATAAAGGCTAAAATTATGTTTTAAATGTTCGCTTTTTACGAAAAAGTTTAAAAGTAGTATCTGTTGCAAATAAATGATTTATTCAACACTTTCAAGGGCGGTGATTTCCTTTCGAAACCACATGTTAAAGAATTATTTTCATAGCGAAAATACCACTGAGTCGTGATGTAATTCACAACAATACATATTCTAATATTCAATAAAGAGAGTTTAGTTTTTTTTCTCATGGAATAAATTTAGTTTTCCCAAAGACAAGAAATCAACCATTTTTCAATCAATTTCTAAAAAATAGGAGTAGTCAAAACTTATACTTGGTCTTTTTTATACTTGGTCTTCTTTTGAGTATTGGGATAAATTATATAATTTTTGCATATTTAATAATTTTATTTACAATGGGGAAAGTATTTTTCTCCAATCTCATGGCATTCATCAAGATTCTTTTTTTTCTTCTATTACAGCTAACCTTTTCCTTCATTACTCTGAAAAGAATTATTTACTTCTTCATCCTCAGGTTTTCAGGTTCGTAGATGGTCTTATTGTTTTTAATCTTGGAACATTTAATAATACGTGACAAAATATTTATCCTTCAGCCTTGCTCCTTAAACGAACAAACAGTAATCAGTTTGAAGCGGAATTTTAAATCTGGATATTAAAAATGTTGATAATAACACTTGTATCAATATTTTTGACAAATAAAAGGATTTTAATTTTTGTGTGTGCCGACTTTCCTATTGGTCTTCTAATATTTCTATTAAGATTTATAGACACTATTCTCTCTCAATTTTCTCGTATTAAATCTATTTGTTCGAATGAAAATTCAAAATCTAGACAATTAAAGATTTTGTATGATCAACTTTTAAATAATGGTATTCCCGAAAAGTGTGGGCGACGATATCTCAAGCAGTGAATCAGGGGCTATTGGCAAAGCCTTTTTCTCCTTTTCTTCTTCTGTTTGGCAACAGCAATAACTGGTTTGGCGTCCATTTCCTCGTGCTTCTCACAGACCTGTTCGCTTATTCCTGGCGGTGGTAAGCCTTTTTCGCTTTTATTTTATTTTTTAATCTTTTTGTGAATACTACTATTTTATTTTATTTTATTCTAGGTCTTTTGTATTCGGATTTTTTGCTTTCGATTTTTTAAAATCATCTTCAATGTATTTATCGTTTATTCCAGAATTTTTCCATTTTTAATTGTCTTGTGCTTTTTGAAGGGATGGCGACATATTTTAACGGGTTTCGTATGTCGTTAGCAGAAAAAAGCACATCTTAATATCATAAGCGAGCTTCTCTTCCTGACGAGCGGCTCGCTATGATATTTTTCAATTTATTATATTTTTTGTCTATTTTTTCCATTGTGTCTTATATATATATATATATATATATACATATATACATATACTATTTGTATTAACGAGAGAAGACATTAAAACCATTTTAGAAAAAGAAAAAAACAAAATAACATAACATAACAGAACACTAACGTCCGTCATCAGCAGGGAAATCCCGAACGAGAATCGTGGACTTTTTATCAGTGTTTTCTAACACTAGCAATAATGCTAAAAGGAGTCTAATTCCCCCCGAATACCGAACTAAAAAACAATATTATGATACAAAGAAATATGAAGCAAAAAGTTCAGGTCTATTGAAAAAAAATACATGAAACCAAATTTTAAAATCAATAATATAAGACAAAAATGAAGAAAAAGATGACAATACTCACCTGAAAATCCATAAATGGATAAATAAGTCAGGAGTGGGATTTAGATGCAAAAGCACGCAACATGCGTACATTGACACGTTCAGAAGTGCTGACGTGTTCTATGTTATGAAGGTTAACAGTTAACGTCACGAGTTTTAGCGCTTCGTATAGATTTCACTAATTTATCCCTGATGTGCATCTATACGCTGTTACCGATAAACTACAGTCTTTGTTTATCCATTTAAATTTAACATTGATTGATTTTCATGAATTAATATATATATATGAAAACAAACAAGAAACATAAGGCAAAAACTCAAAAACAACCAAGACACAATGGCAAAAAAATGGACACAAACCATAATAAATTGAAAAATATCATACCGAGCCGCCCGTCAGGAAGGGAAGCTCGTCGGTGATATTAATATGTGCTTTTTTCTGCTAACGACAAACGAAACACGTTAAAATATGCCGCCATCCCTTCAAAAAGCACAAGACAATTAAAAATGGAAAAAATTCTGGAATAAAAGACAAATAAAAAAAGCACAAGGCAATTAAAAATAGAAAATTCTGGAATAAAACAAATACATTGAAGATGATTTTAAAAAATCGAAGCCAAAAAATCCGAATACAAAACACTTAGAATAAAATAAAATAAAATAGTAGTATTCACAAAAAAATAAAATAAAAGCGAAAAAGGCTTACCACACACACTTATATATATATATATATATATTCATTCTAGATCTTGAAATAAAATAGTTGATAATAAATTAAGCACTGAGATTTATGATATAAGAAACACTTTTCTGTTCAATATAAACAAGTTACCTTTTTCCAATAGCAACATTAGTCGTGGAATATATAGAAACATCGTCTTAAATTGTATTCATAGAAGCACTATTTTAGTCACAGACAGATTAAAACAGCAGTCTCATATTAATACATTTCTTGAAAATGCTATGAGATATGGTTATCCTATAAATTTCATGTAGGGTTTGTTAATATTAAAATTTTAAAACTAGTAAATGAAAAGTCTTTTAGATTTATTTTTGATGTGATCATATATAATGCAATTAACAAAGATTTTAGTAAATCTTTTCATATGTAAAAGGCGTCACTAGATTAAGAATATGTTTGCAGCATATATTCATTCATTTATTTTTATAGGCATTTCCAAAATAATATATAATATTTTAGAAGGTTAAATTTAATTTATAGTTAATATTTTTATAGTGTTTTATTATAGTAATAAAAGCTGAATTTAGAAATATTATTTTCACTTTAAATGCGGAACTGTCTTTAGGGTAATGCTGAAGTCCTATCAATAATTATAACTATAGAATTGGTATGTTATAAGTTGTATACTTTCTCGTTTCTAATCTTGAAAAGTTTTGGGGATTTATTCCCCTATTTTTTCGTTTTTCCAGCAATTGTCTTTCGCAGAGGGTCGGCGCCACAAAATCTAGATTTAATGCTACATATCACTTCCCATGGCTGATACACATTTGATTGTTGGAATTCAAATTCTAGGTTGTCTTTTTTCATAGTGTAATAGTCTTTAATCAAATTATCTTTTGTATTTCATTTGTATGATTACTGATAAGGTAATTTGATTTTAATTTTAATTTTTAGATTAATATTTGTATATATTTAAAATATAACACATGTTTTTATTAATTGTAATATTTAACTAAATATATATATATATATATATATATATATATATATATATATATATATAAATCAGAATATAACTTGCTATTTATGAACATACAAAAACAAAGTAAACAAGACATTTAAATTTGCAATTCATAATCTGTAAATTCAATCTAAAATAAAATCTGAAAAATTGAAAATATTATAGATACTAAGAGCAGAAGGTAAGTTTAAACATTTAGATGTTAACTTGCAAAGTACTCTGTTGATATCAAAACTATTGAAAAAGGGCAATCCAAGTATATGGAGTTTTCAACAATAAAATTAGTAGCTGCGCTTTGGAAGAGCAGTAGCTAGGTTGAATTAATTTTGCTGTACGACGCATCCCTGTTACTAAAGTTGTTGAAAAAACAGACAGAGTAATTTCCCGAAAATGAAAAAATTTTAAATGAAAAATCATACACTAACACTAACAAAATATTATCATTATATGGAATTTACTATAATTAAATCTATGAAACTCACCACGTGGAGGTGGTTGCACGTGGAGTTCCACTCACACCCTATACAAACAACCATCCAATTATTATTTGTGGTATTTACATTATATTACAACTCTTGACAAAGGTTTTCCTTAGAGTAGATTCTATGGCTTACTGTGTTTTTTACTTTTTCTTTTTTATATCTACTACGCATATAAAGTCTGATTTTTTTGAGAAATTAAGCATAATCGATCTAGACTTCAGTGTTGCTTGGATATAGCTATCTCTAGCTTCATGTCCACATACTTCATTCGAGGTCTCTGTCACAAGTTTGTCGCACCTCTCCACAGCCTGGGTGTGACAGGGAAACTTTTGTATTTCTCTGACGGACGTGGTGTCAGAATTGATAAGTGATTTAATATCATCTTCACTTAGGTTCCGCAGCATTAGCGGAGGATACACCACACAGGAATTCTAATTAATAATTTCAATGCAATCGGAAGCCTGAAAGTTTTTCTTCGTTGGTACGAAGTTTCTAACAGCTTCTTCTTTGGGACGATTTGTCTTGTTTTTAAGATCCTTCTGTAACCGAACTCCCGAATATGTTCTCTTTCATCGGCAAGCATTGTCAGCAGAACATTCTCTGATGCACAAAGAACGTATTTCGTCGTATTACTGGATCGACAACTTGAAGTAATTCGTCGGATAAATACCGTGATGTTTGGATTGCTTGAAAAAGACATGTTTTGTTCCGTCAGTAACATATTTGCTCATTTTTATGGCAAACCACACAGACATGTGCGATTTTAAAATGACGCAAATATTTCTTTTAAGTTTCTGGATGGATCTGATGAACTCATATACAACCTAAGGACTCGGTTGGCCGCAGTTAGCCATCTGGAATGGAACAAAGGACCAGGGTCCGATTTGCCAAGTCTTCTGAACAATGTCCCAAGGTGATTGCATTTGAAATGTCCAACAAATACTGTTGGTCTTTGCTCAAAACATTCCTGTCTATATCAGGAATCGAACAATTTATGGGTTCATAATCGACCACAGGGAGTTTTTCACAGCAAGTGAACTGCTGCCCGATAGGCCCACTAAGAGATTTAGTCCCTGCAGTTTGACCGTCAATATGTTAGAAAGTGTGGCGAAAAGGAAGCTTATTAAAATGCAGGAGGAAAATGCTCCACTGCATCGGGCGTCCTACATGATTTTCTATTCGGTGTACGGCACCGATCTTTCATCCATTGGTGGTTACAGTGCCATCACACACTACTTCTTCAAGTTTTCTTATTCATCATTAGCTAATGTTGTTAGAATAAACATTAAAGAAACATAACACAAAACAATACACAGTGTTGCGCGATGCACAGCACAATCTCACAGCACACACAGCACCAAATCGCGTGCCACTTGCAACAGACGAAGAAAGACTGAAGTGAAGGCCGTGGGGGACGGCGACTGGCGAGTAGAAGACCGAGTTGGTGCGGGGGAGAAGTGCGGCAGACTAGGTAAGGAGGGACCACGCCACGGTTCAATCTAGTTCAAACCAGTTCAATCCTATTCAAGTGATTTCTGGTTCGTTTTGTTCTTGCAAAAAGAATGAAGATTTTCACAGTGAAAATTGCGAAATATTGGTAAATTTCTGTTCTTTCTGAGACGTTGCGCGAACAGAAAATATTAGATTATTGATCAGAATTTAATTTATTTAGGTTATTTAAACCATAAAACAAGCATAAAAAACTAAAGCGTGTTTATTTTAATTAACTGTTAAGTTTTAACTAACTTAAAAAATTTACAAAAAAGGCGCGATTTTTGCAATTTTTCATTAACTTTAAGTACGATGCTCGAACGGAAGATGTTCACCGATTTTAATTTTTTATGTCGTTTTTCTTCTTATTACAATAGGCAACTTTAACGCACTAAAGCGTTCCACTTACATGATTTTTTTTAAGAATCAGACATTTTAATCTGATTTTTGTTACCTGCAAAATACTTCTTTTCCTCTCATTTCTACTTGAAACATCATCCCCATTATCTTGCAATGGCAAGTTGACATTCGGAACTACATCAATTTTTAAAATTTTCTTTTGATTTAAACCAAGTAAGCGATTCTTTATGCCATCCATGTAATCGCTTGGCCTAAAGTGGTAAATGCATATCCTAGCGTATTTTACATTTATATGATCTTACCTTTCACATTTGGAGATCCAGATTTTATTCAGATTCGGACATTCTGAAAACATATCATATATTAAATCTTTGTCTTTCGTTTTCCTGTAATAATTTGAGCACTTAGCGACAACACAAGTAGACATACAAGAGATGAAAGATTTTCTTAATATTTCACCGAAATAACAAGCAACACAGAAAAACACAGCAAAAATAGCTAAGAATTAAAGAATTGCCAGTGGACGCTCTCGGACCCCATAAGCTTCCTGTCAGAGTAGTGATGTCAAAGCTGGTTTCCTCCTCTCATGTCGGCAATTCTATACTTCAAAGGTATGAACCAGCGCTTCTATTTTCCTTGCCCTGGCAATGCCAGAAGGGAAACAATCGTTGTGCGGTCATTTTTCAAAAATGAGAGGGCAGCCATTGGTGGTCATTGTGGTTAGACGTTTCGGTACTGGACAATTTCTTGTGAAACGCTTTTCGGATTACTTATAAGAATCTCTAGATGCTTTCAAAAGAGTTTATGAATTATTTTTTAACCATTCATAAAAATTTTCGTTGGTTTTCGCACGGTCTGCGCTGTAAAATTCGGTTTATTTTAAAAAGAAAGCATATCCTTATACTTTGACAAGTCATCATTCATTTTTGCAACTGACAGATAATTCTGGTAAGCAGATCTTATCAGTAGAGGCTCACTCAGCGGTCAAATGTACTGAAGACTATGAAAAAAGCAACAAATCCTTGAAAAGGTTGATTGCTTTTATTGCTTGGAAATTTCTTTCAACTTCAGACATTCTACAAAGAAAAGGAATCGTTTTTTTTTTCAGAAGCTCTTATGAGAATTGTGAACACATAAGAAATGATTTCTGACACAGCCTTCCTTTATCATCCTGGCAGTCAGTCTTTTTCGGCAAACAATCGTTAATCATCAATATTTCAAAGATGAGTTATCTTATTTTTTGCACAACCCTAAATGAGTGTTCACCAAGAATATGAAACAATTACCCTCAAGACATCTTTTTATAGATATCAATGTGAGAAAAATGCAGTGTTAATGTTGAAAAAGTAAAGTAAAGAAAGAATTATAAACAAAAAGAGTCGTAATCTTTTTTTCGAATATCGGTAGGCTATACAGGTTTATGCAATGTGTGCACGCCCCTACAACCTTAATTAACGTTATGCTATTGAAATAAATTTATTTTATTTTATCAAATATTTCATGAAAAGAAATGAACTTAGAGCACATTAAAGATTATCAAGAAATTCGATTAATTAGAAAAAATTTATTTTGAAAAACAATATCTTCAAATTACAAGCTTATTTTTAAATAATTACAAGCTTATTAAGAAAATAAGGCAGCTGCATTTGTCCCTATTCGTGTTGTAACGCAATTAAGCCATGTATTGTACGAACTTATTGGGAAATTAAATTCGTTTGTGTATATGCGAGCCACAGTTAAATGTGGCGTTTGTGGCTAGCAAAACTGTAAACAGCGTTGTTGAAAAGGTTTAAAATTTCATTATTAAAATTAATTTTTTGTTATGAAATATATTGATAGTTTAATATTTAAAAATAAATCTCTAATTCTAAAATGCCGTGTGACAGTATAAACGGTTAAAGATCGTAACCTCCCCCCCCCCCCCCTGCGAATTTCCACTACTGAGAAGCTAATGAAGTAAAGAAAACACAAAGAGAATCTCAGTGCAATTATGGAGTTTTAAAAAATATATCTTCTGTTTTGCAGTTAAAACACAATTAAAACATAAAACGTGTTCCTAGTGAGAAAAATTATTACTGTCATTTTATTCATATAGAGCGAAAAAATCTTGCTGAGCCTAAGAGATACTCTTGTGCATATCTGACAGCATATCAAATTATCAGTTGACAAGCCAAATTTAATATCTTCTAATTAATTTCATAATTAGTATATACTTCTAAATTCAATATAGCACTTTCAGCAAAATATTGGAACTTGCATAACATCAGGAATTTTTTTATAAATCATATACATATCAAGCGGTTTCTAATTTTACAATCATTGAAACAGTAGTTGTTTTTCAATTAAAATTAAATACATCTCAAATTTCACTTTATTTCAATATCTTATTCAGATGTCTTGTTTGCAGTTTTTAACTTATGTTTTTAGCAGTTGATTTTAACAGTAATTAATGGTCACCGAAAGTTGAGAAAAACAGTAATCGACAATTTTATGGAATCTAAATAATTTTCTTTGGTAAAATTTGCTTGTAGCAATACAAACAAAAACAATAAATGAGTAAGTAATTAAATTTACTTAAAAAAAGTTGATCTGAAAGATTTCTCTTCGAAAAAATGTGTGAATTGATCAATGTCACTAAAAGAATTTAAAAGGGAGAAAGACTTAAATTTTTTACTAAAATGAACAGCTTTAATATCTTTTGCGTAATGCAACTTGGCGATTTCCTTATAGAAATCATAATGAAATGAGTAAAAAATATAAATTGGATTTATTTTGGCGTGAAAACGTTTTTCCGCTCGTTACAGTGGCAGTCTGTCGAACTTTCTTATGACACTAAATACCGTCAGATTTGAATAGCTAATAATTACGAGACTACTAATTCGAAAATAATGGTTGACCTCACAACGGGTAGATCATATCTGTAAAAATTTGTCACATGGCCTTTGTATTGCATGTTACGTCATCGTACCAGTGTAGGCGCATGCGTGTAATTGTTATGAATCAGCTTCATGTAATGTTGTAAATAAGTGTAGCGTGGAAACGCGTTTAGCTAGGATGTTGATTCTGGTGTCATTTTAAAGAGCTTGATAAGTATTACTAGAACCCAAAGCGAGGCGTTAAAAATATTTGACAGAATCCTTATATATAAAACGCTTATGTGGACGCAAAATCTGACCGAAATTGATAGTCGCCGTTTGACAACAGCTCGCAAGTTTGGAGGATTGTTTACGTTTCAATCAGCGGAAGTCTAGAATTGGTTTGCAGTCTGAAAATGACGAAATTTTTTTTTTGAGTTAGATCGTTTGAATTAAATAAGTTTGAGTCATACAGTTTGGATTAGACAAATGAATGAATGTGTCTTTAATACTAAATGTCCTTTTCACCTAAAAAATTCTGAAAAATTTCATTATTCATCTTTCGACAGCTCAAATGTTCTGAGTTCCATCTATCCATAGAAAAATAGTGTACTTTCCTTCACTTAATAATAATTGGAGGGAGTGTGTTTACATGTTCAGAGGCAACATTCCGTTTAAAAAAGTGCATGTTTAAGATTTTGAAGGAAAGAACGATGGGCCCAACCCAAGTGTATGACACGGAGCCAAACTTGAATTTTCTTTGGCGAAAAATTGCTAAATGTGGTAAACCAATGGCGGATGGTAACATGGCAAATGTGGTAACATGACGGACGTTTGGAGAGTTTTTCATGATTTGGCGCTAGTTTGGCGAGAGGTGTACCGTACACTTTGGTTTCACCGCACGATGTTTTAAAATTTTGAAAAAGGCTATCTAATCAATTTTAAAATGCTAAGGGTAAATAATTATTATAGGTTTTAATTTTGAATAGTTAATATGAACATGTTTCAAGCCGCTATTTTCTTTAAATTGTCCTTTTTCAGCTGAAAGGTTGAAAGATGTGTTACATCATTCTACGACAAGAGACGATCAAGTTTTTTCTGAGATTTAAAACACAAATGACTACACTGAGAAAAACACTATATCTTTCTTGACTAAATAATTGTTGAAATAAACATGCATACAAGTAGGGAAGCTTTTCTGTGTAATATTTAAATGAAATTGGGAATGCTTACAATTTTGTTGTAAAAAGCAAGGATTTGGGAAATTTTTGAAAAAAGCTATGTTATCATTTATAAAAGGCTAAAAGTAAATAATTACTATGGGCTTTAATTTTGAATAGTTAATATGAACATGTTTCACGCCACTATTTTTTTTAAACTGTCCTTTTTTAGCTAAAAGGTTGCGACATGGGTTACAACATCATTCTACGACAAGAGACGATCAAGAATTTTCTGAGATTTAAAACACAAATGACTACACTGAGAAAAACACTATATCTTTCTTCACTCAATAATTATTGGAATAAGCATGTATGCATGTGGGGAATCATTTCTGAATTACATTTCATTGTATCGAGGGCATATTTGAAATTTTGGTAGAAAAAGCAATTTTTAATTTTTTTTTTTTTTTTTGGAGATTTGGAAAAAGGCTATCTTATCAGTTTTAAACTTAAAATTTTGGTGGTATGGAGTTATGTCGAAATAAACTGTTGAAGAAATAGTCAAAAGTGTATGTCAAGAAGTTTTAAATGACTGATTTTTGATTGATGAAAATAATTTTGATTTTTAATCAACTTTGAATTATAAACATTACCATTCAAATTTCTTTCTAACATTTACATATATATTTGTGCTACCAGAAAATTTTAATTGTAGAAACTGATGAAAAATTAATTTTAGGAGTTCATGTAATTCTTAATAATTTAAATTTACCTATAGTAATTAATGTACTTATAATTTCCTAGTATTAACAGAAACGGATAACTGTACGGCGAGCGAGCTGGGATCACATAGTAAAACCGAAAGAATCACAACGTGATTCTTAGGTGTTGGTGAGCGGAGCGAGTAGGGGGTGTTATATATCTATAAACATTTTATAACAACTGTGCTAGGATTCCCAGTGTCTTCACTGTAGCGAGCGAAGCGAGCAGGGTTTTATCCCCCCTAGTACCTTTTTTTATCCCCCCTAGTGTAAGTGAAAATCGGTATTAAACTGAAACTTTCAAACTCCGCATGTGATTGGATGATAACATGCAGAGTTTTCTTTCGAAATGTACGAAAATTACAGAATATTTGACGATACATAAAAGAAATATTGTTTTAAAATTTGAATTCAAAAATGTGAACATTACGGGAAATATGAGCATTTGTAGTAAATAATGATTTACTGCGCATACGCGAAATGTAGTTCTATATACTGTCATCAGATAGCGCCATCAGAAGCTACTCTAAATAAAGTATAAGAAAGGCGCAGTTAGGTTCTGCGACGTAGATTTTTCGTGACACCGTCGAGATAAATTGATAAAAAGCGTTTCGTATTAATATGTAACTTAATTATCAATCTCTTTAATACAATATTTACACAGAGCAGTATAATAGGTTCAGAATAGATAAATCACAAGTTACCACAGACCCTATCTACATGCGATAAACTTGTGATTTATCTATTCTGTAAACATTATACTTCTCTGTAAATATTGTATTAAAGATATTGATAATTAAATTACATATTAATACGAAATACATGTTTTATGATTTTATCCCGACGCTTTCACGAAAACTCTACGGCGCGGACCCGAACTCTGCCTTTCTTATTTTTTTCTTCTCATAAATTTAATTTAATATAGTAAGTAACTACACTTAACCTTCTTTTGCTACGTTCCGACGTAATGACTTGACAAAACCGCATATCAACCACGGTCAGAAGACCCGCCACTCCGCTGAGATAATCTGCCCGGGTTGCCTCGGGATCTACCTTACTCCCTTAAAATACTCCCAACCGCCCAAAAGATCCGACTCCGGCCTCCATGGAGCCGGGCGTTTTGGAACCCCGTATGGCTCAGAAGGTGAAATTGTTTCCACAGTTGGACTTCTTACCCAAGCCCGTTCGTCATCTTATTCGCACAGTCGTGTAAGATGACAAAAATGACTTTTTTTTTTCTAAAATGAAAGTTATGAGTCTCAACCTGGAAAATAACAATTTCTAAAAAATATCGCCTTACAGTAAAGAGTTGCAAGAAAGTTTTGCCGAGTATTAAGGCCAGTAAAAATCACTAAAGCTTAAGTTCGCCATCTTACCCGACTTTATATATGAAGCCGTACATTTTGTAAGATGATGTGAGTGAGTGCAGCAGAGGTATGGATGTAATGGCTTGCGATTTTATTACTTTTTTTTTAAATGCTCTCAAGTAGATAGTATTGACAGTTATAAATTTTATTCGTAAAATGGATTCTGCCTTGATTCCGCAGCTCTGCGTTCTCACATAAAAATAGGTTATGGGCCTATAAATTCCCTGAACAATTTAATGTTAAAATTTATTTTTTATTGTGAAATGAGAAAATTGCCCCGAAATGGAAAAATAAAACAATAAACTTCGTCGTCTCACAAATTGCTTTGTAAATGTTTTGGAGAAGGTTAGTAAAATATTGTGCACGCGTTTTAGAAGGTAAAAAAGTACTAAATAACAATAATAATTGAAAAATCGAATTCATTTTGAAAAACACCATCAAACACCCAAGTTTTAGAATTAATAAATAAATGAAATGATGCCGTTCTATTAATGAGAAATTCTTCAACAGATTCGAATCATAATAATTCAAGAAATTATAAATAATAATAGCATGTAATTCCATCACCTCAAGTTTTCTTGCAAAACTCAAGTTTTTAGTTTAATTAGGCGTAAAATTTGTCTTTTTAACCTGAAATCTTGTATCGTATTCTTGAGTCAAAAAACAATATCCAATAATGATTTCATATATTATTTTCATATTTGTAAGATTGACACTCAAGGGAAATGCAAATAGAAAATGCGAGTAATTTGAGGAACGAACAAAAACAGTCACACATAGACACAAGCTTCTACTACGATTCACACAAAATCTACTGAAATGCAAATTAAGCAAAGAGGAAAACTATAATGATTTCTCTATGATTCTTGAGAAAATCAACTATCAAGAAAATCGTTGTATGGTTTGCGGCGACTTCAAAATGCTAACCATGTTGTATATCCCTGCTTCCTATGCTTGTGGGACAGTCGAGCCAGAGACCTCCATTGGACCAAAAGTGGCTGGTCACTTCGAGGTGCCTTAACACCCGGAGAAAACAATGTCATAAGTACAACCTGGGCTCGACACGAAAAAGTTTTATTACCACCTCCCCATATACAATTAGGGCTTATGAAGCAGTTTATTAAATAATTGCCTAAAGATGGGGAATGATACATATATTTGTGTTCCAAGTTCCCGAAACTGTCAGAAGCCAAGTTGAAAGAGGGAGTTTTTATCTGCCCCGACATACGAAAACTGTTATCCGATTCCCTCTTTTCAGAAACAGTGGGGGATGAAGAAAAAAAAAGGGTGCGACTCTTTTAAGGATGTAGTGTACAGGTTTTGGGCGAATGCAAAAGACCCTCTATAAAAGACTATTGTACAAAGCTTGTTGACAGCGTATGAAGCTGAAGGATGCAAGATGACCTTAAAAGTTCTTTTCCTACACTCCCATATTGACTGTTTTCCCGAAAACTTAGGAGCCTTTAGTGCAGAGCAAGGTGAAAGATTTCACCAGGATGCCCGTGATATCGAGAGATGATACCAAGGAAGATAGGACGTCAACATGCTAGCGGATTTCTGTTGGATGCTTAGGCGTGAAACAGAAGATGTAAAGAGTTTGCGCGTTCTGAGGAGCGTCAAAGAGAAGAAGAGGATTCACAGACAAAAAGGGTAAACACGTAGTGTTAAATATATCATGAAGGAATTATTTTTTGTTTCTTTTTAAAATTATAAGAAAAATTATGCATAGTTAATTGTAATAAAATGTAAATTGTAATTTTTAATGTAAACTCCCCAAGTTTTGAAAAACCACTGCACGCGATGGAGCTCATTTTTGGATTCAGCACCCTGAAAACAAAAAAATTACCAAAAATATTCCATGCAGCGGGAAAAACGTTTGGCAGACTTGTGTTATTAAATAAATAGAAACAGTTCAAAGTTGATGTATGCTATACTGATAGACAGGTTTGAAGGGGTATGTTTGATTTAAGAAAACACTGTTTTTATGCATAAAATTTAACAAAACTTCATTGATTTATTATGTTCGTATGCATGCCATCGATTATTGTTTTCTTTATATTCATATATTATTTGTTTATTTGTTATTTATTTATCATTTGCTTTTGTTTAATTATTTATTTATTATCTGTTACTATTATTTATTTAAAATTGGTTGTTTATTTGTTATTGTTTTCTTTATTACTAGGGGCTTTGCCCCCTGCTCGCTAAAACTCGCCAACCCCCAGGAGGATTGCGTTGCAATCCTCCCGGGTGTGCTACGCAAACTCTGCTCGCTTCACTCGCTACAATGAAGACAGTGTGTGCCCTAGCACAGTTACTGTAAATATATATATATGTGTGTGTGTGTGTGAAACAGATTTATTTGCTTCTTATGTTTTAACTTAAATCAGCACAGAATGAAATTTGTTAGTTTCGAAAAAGATTTTTTTTCAAATAAAACTTACAAAGAAAATTATGAAAGTACGTGAAAAAACTAATAAATAATAGTTGCAAAACTAAAACAAATATAATTAATATAAAAAAATTCTATAAAGATTAGATTTAATATTATTAATAAACAGATTGAGGTGTGATATCAGCTGATTTCACCTTAATCAAGAGAAAATCAGATTTTTATACCTAAAAAGGGCCGTTTTTTTATGAGGAAGCATCAGGAAAGCAAATTCAATAGGCAACTGAATCCAACTAAGAAAATCATAAGTGTAAGAAGAATGAAAAAATATATTTTAAATAATCAATGCATTTGATTTCTCAGAATTCTCTTAAACAATTTATATACATTTTTAAAAAATTAATACTGTTGCAGGTCAAAATCTAAACTATATACAAAATATAAACTCATCAAAAGGGTTATATTAATGTTACAATAAATCATCAATTTCTAAGCTAAAATATATAATTATAACATGTTTAAAAATAAAAATTACTAACAACAATCAGTCATTTAAAACACACAATTTACAATTTTCCTACATGGAGCACAACAGTCACTGAGTCAAAAGATTTAAACGTGAGAAGCCCACATATAATTGTCCATGACTGAAAAAAGGATTTTTCAGTATCAAACAAATTTTTCAAATGTTTGTCCTTGTGCTTTATTAATTGTCATAGGTCAAACGAACTGGAAATTGCTTTCTTTTGAATTTGAATGGCATATTGCTTTCAGAAGGAATTAGGGGTATTCGTGGTATAAAATATTTCTCGTCATTTTCAGAACCAATGCGTTTTGCTTCTGTAATGTTGCATTGTAATTTGGTTACAATCAAGCGAGTTCCATTGCACAAACCTTTTGTTGGAGCTAAATTTCGCAATAACATTATAATGCATCCTGGCTTTAAATTCAATTTATATGATGGCATTCCTGTTGGTGTTAAGGAGTTGAGAAATTCCACAGGAAATGTCAGTCTATCATTAGAATCATCACTAACGATATCATCAACAGCTTCATAGACAACCGTTTCCCCCGACAAACATATTAACACCTCATTATTTATATTAATAGAAGCATCATTAGTTACAGCGAGAATAGCTCGACCTTTTAGCTCCTTAGGCATAATTTTGCTTAAATTTAGATCACCATATAATTGTTTTACAGGATTTTGTTCCGAAGGATAAAAATGCATTTGGCAACATTACATTATCTCCGCTCTTTCCTTCACCAATCTCCAACAACCAATTTGAAAATTTTCTCTTGGTTTCTAGGGCTCTCAAGTTTTTCATTAAATTTAGTTTAATAAATTTAGATTAAAGATTATGCTTTTTCAAACAACTGGCTACAGTCAATGATCTTGAACCTTTCAAAACAACTGGTAAAACTTTCCTGAAGCCACAACCAAGCAAAATGCCTTTACCACCAAATGGCAAAGAACAATTAGTAGATCTTGCAGAAGTCTGTCAACCGCAATAAAGGCATGTACATGCGTCATGGTAGCTTCATCCCAAATTATTAATTTTGTATCACATATTAATTTATCTTTTTATGCGTTTGGCTCCACATTGCAAGTTGAAGTTGCGTTCAAAACGATAGGTATCTTAAAAACTGAATGAGCAGTCCTCCCACCATTAAGCAGAGTTGCAGCAATGCCTGATGAAGCTACAGGAGTTACATGATGTCCTTTGCCTCTTGTTGTGTGCAACAAAGTATTATAAAGGAAGGTTTTTCCTGTTCCTGCAGGGCCATCCAGAAAGAATAGTCGGGATGTATCTTCCTTGTTATCATATATGGTTTTTAATATGATATGAAAAACTAATTTTTGTTCCTCATTAAGTTTTCGGGCATTAATTTGTCCCTTTTGTTGTTCTTCTAATATGTCAGAAGATGGTAAATTTGAAAGGGCATCTGGCAGATGAACAGTAGATAATTTCAGTTTTTTAAGATTTGAATTATAATGCTTAAAAAACTCTTCAATTTCTGCAAGTGCATATTGAGGTCCACTATCTTCATAATACTGCCGAACAAAATATTCACTAAGAGCATCTTTGTATCGAAACCACAGTTCTGGAATATCATTTACTCCCCCGAAACCACAAATTGTAGCAAACAATAATCGTAAATGTGTCGTAGCAATGTTGATATCCCTCAAATAATCCTTGCATTTTACATGCCTGCTGAAAGTATTGCTCACAATTCCATCAACAGTTTTTAAAACATCAAAACTTACGGGCCCCAATTTTCTTAAAAGCAATAAGCGTAAATAATACTTTTCAGAATCTTGCATGTTAACCACAGGCATTCTTCCAATAACCTGTTCACCTCCTCGTTGCAGCTTTTGCCATTTCATTGCACTTTTATTAAAAGTATAATAATGAGGAATATCTGTGTAAAAATAATTATGAGAATCTTGATCATTTTTGTTCAGCTCAACCCATGCAGTAAGTGTTGTTTGTATTGTAGCAGTCCTTGCAAAAGCTTCCTCTTCTTGTCCACCTTGATAAGAAATAGCCTGTTAACCCTTTGGGTACATTTGTCAAGTGAGACTCGTCATCTGCTTACTTGGGCGAAGTTGCGTTGGACGAGTCTGACTCGTCATCTGAATTTAAGAAGCAGGCGTTGATGTTTGCGGCAACCCTGCCAGTGGTACCTTTGCATTTACCGACATGTTTTGAAAAATACCACACGGTACAAAATTATTTAAGTTGGTTCTTGTTGTATATAAATATTTATATTTTGTTTCATTTATATATTTATTAATATTTTGTAATTAAAATGCTGTTTCAAAAATATATTTATATCACCAATATAAGTATATTCCAAATAAAATGTATTACTTTTACATATTAATCCATATAGCAACAAATTAAATCCGTCCCATGGGCATAAAAATCTTCAAATAATTCTGTACTCAAAGTGTTAATCTGGCAAATGAACAGCTAATCGTACAACAGTGTCAGACTTTTCCGATAAATTGAATCCATTCAAGCGCCACATAGCTTCTGGTGCACTAACGTACCTCCCAACTCAAAAGGATAAAATCTCATCACGATCCAGGGTGTTTTCATTCTCAAATCTTATTGATGCTGCATTATGCCCTTTCTAGATATATTTATATAGATATTTTACACCTTTCATAGAAGCGCATACTTCTACATTAATGTGAACATTGAATTGTTTTGAAAGTCAAGGGTTATAAGGTATAACCCATCGGTTATCCAAATCATGCCTACAAACTCTTACAGATTCTGTACACATTCTTTGATACATGGGATATCCATTTATATTCTCTCCTGTTTTTTCTCTAAACTCTTTTGGATATTGCTTGGTACACACACCTTCTCTCATACACGGCGAGTTTGGATTTAAAGTTCCACATGGACCATAAATCATACATATAGTTATGATTTGAAAAAATGTTGGATCTGAAATGGGATCTGGTAGCTGTGCACTCAGATACTTATCAATGTCATCTTCTATACGAATTTTAGAATAAGTATCTAAAGTTAAAAGATTATGAGCTTGAGGTAAACCTCTTTTTTGAAACTCAATCACATAAATATATGATATCACGCGACCAAACAGATTTCGTTTCATTATGTCATCTAAAAGTTCAGTCAATTTCATTTTAAAAAACAAGTACAACTATATCTGGTCTATCTTCTGGGTGTTATTGCCCTTCCAGCACATTTAAAGTATCTACCCATGTTGGGTTGCAAGCAAATGTTACAAATAGATCAGGTCAACCAAATTTCCTCACCATTGCCATAGCATCTTGATAATTTTGATGCATATAGCGAGGGCTTCCTTGAAATTTAGAGGGATGAATAATGAGTTTCTCTATATGGACACCTTGATTCAATGCTCAAGAATTTAATGCATCTAATAATCCCTTGTAATGCTCAATTCTGAGGTTTTTTTGATTATTACGCAAATAATTGAGACGTGATCATTCAGTCTTTACATATGCATCAACAATGTACTGTTGGAACAGTTTTCCACTGTGATGGAGAATACTAAAATCACTTTTCACAGCAAGTCGGTAAGCATAAAATTGCAGCGGAGTGACTCGAGTGTATTTTTATGATCTTCCTTCTTCAGAATGTTTCATATTTATGTTCCAACCCAATTCTCCTCTTGGGAACATCAAGGGATAAACCATGGGTTCACAACACTGGTTTTAGGGAGAAATACTTTTGCAACTATTACCTGCGGGATAAATGCAGATGTCTCGATTGGCCGGCGGTTCTCCATTATCTCCTACAAATATCGCTGCAATTTCTGCTCTGAAAGTAGGTTGATTATATCTACGTAAATCTAAATCCCCATTCTCCATGAAAACAATTCTGATATTTGAAGTTGGATTTCCTTCAATTATTCGATGCATCTGCAGATAACATTCTATGAATGGATTAATTGCCCTCAACATAGAATCCAATATTTCCATAACAGAGGGTAAACATACTTCATTTCTCTCCATGCGTTTTTCAGTTGCTTTACTGGTATAAAACACATACAATTGACAATACCCTGGTTTGTTATGATTACTGTATAAAGGAGAAACCACATGGTATATCTGACAATAAATCCTATAAGAGTATGGTTTTGTTCCAGGAGAAGGTTTAATTTGAGCTCCCATGGAAGCAAAATTTAAGGCAGAGTTGTATTCTCTTATATGCTTCCGATAGCTTTTTGATTCGAGTGAATCACTGGTCAGCAAATCCTTCAATATTTCTGGTTTATTTAATATTTCCGGCAAACGAATTTTTATCATAGCAACATTTAGTGTATTTTCCACTTGAATTTACTTCTTTTCCCCAGAAACGTGCCAGGCAAAAAGAACAGAGTCCTGTCATAGTCCCACAACTGTGTTCCTGTAGCTTGGAAACTTCGCTCCGTACACAAAAACGCTTGACTCTATTTTGTTCATTCCGTCTTAGGAATGATTCCTCAACAATTTCATTAGACTTATTTTCTCGTTTTCGACGATTTCGATTTATAATCGAAACTGCCCGACTTAAACTCATTTTGCAAAAACTTCGTTGTTTCCGATTAAATCAAAATAAATTCGCCGATTCGAAAGTAAACAGTCGAAACTCGTGAGCTGTTGCCAAACGACGATTATGAAATTCTGCCCGATTTTGCGTCCACATAAGCGTTTTATTTATAAAGATTTGCATTTTGTTATTTATTCTTTATATTTATTTATTATTCTTTACATTCATATATATATTATTTGTTTATTATTGATTACTCTTATTATTAACTTAAGAAATTACTCTTGAAACTTCCTTCACTGTTCCTTCAGTACTTACTTTTGTTACTTGCTGGCATGCAAGTTATATTTTCTCAAAAAATAATATGGGGTCATGAAATAGAGTTCTTAACCAAATAAACCGAGACACAGATACTGCCATTGGTATTTAATCGATCTTAAAATGTTTCATTTGTTTATTGTTACAGGTGAACGCAAACAATTTTAGAATTTGAATTAAAAAAATGGCATTTTTATGATGCATAAAAGTTTTATTTGATTCACGCGTTATAATAAGAATGTTTGGAGCGCCTAGAAGCATTATGCCCATGTCTCCCTTATTCTGGGGAACATGAGAAGCAAAATGAATTTTGTATTTTTGTGCGCTTTCGGCTTGTTTGCAATTGTTCATGGTCAGGAGCCTAGTGCAGACGAGTTGAAAAGATATTCTCTGTGCTTTGACTATGGTCTCTGTAAAGGTAAGAATGTAGAAGGTTGTCGAATGCATTTATGAAACCAAATTACTGATCATAGTTACTGTTGAAATTGAACTCTAATCGTTGGAAATTTAAATGTTCGTTTTATATTTCGAACCTGGCATCGTCAAAAATACATAACTGGTAATTCAATTTTAGCATTTAGTATTTTAAATTAATTAAAATTAAAAGTTTGATTTCATGAGCTAACTTTCTATTTTCAAGATTTTCAGAAACAGGTTTCAATTTTTATTTTACGTGCTTAATTGCAATTTGAAAATCAAATGTGTTTTAATTTTGATAATTTTTTTAAAATACTAAAATACAATAATAGAATGTCTTAGAACAATAACCCCTGTTCTGTAAAGCATAATCAGTTTATAAATGCATATTATTGAGCATTGGTCTGTTTAAACGAGAAATGTAATTAAATTTATGGAGCATTTCTTTTTAATCTTTAAAGTATAATGAATATAATGATTAGAAATAACGATGAAACATTTCATATTTTTGTCCTTTATTAATGTTCGCAGCTCAGAATTATTGAGATGTTTCGAGTAAAAATATCACATTAATTCCCGCAACATTACACGGTACTTTCTCAGTTTTTTTAAAACCCTTATCAGATACATCAAATTAAATGTTATTTTACTTCATTTTGAAGTGTTCAAAATGTCCTTTAAGAAAAAAATAGGTTAATTACTAACTTTAAGAATGATATCGGTTTTTGAGATTTCCACCTTTAAATTCTCCCACATTCAAACCTTTTAATTTAAAAGGAAAGAAAAGAACTTTCGAAATGTAAGTGTAACTTAACTAATGTTCTTTTTATTTTCTTGAAATAGCGGACATCACAGTAATAACTTTTATGCTTATTAATGCTTTAAAATCGTTATATTGATTAAGATATTTGTTCAATAATATTAAGTACATTAGATGAATGCTAGAAAAATATTTAAAATTTTAATTATGTTCATGCAATATAGTAAAGAGAAAAAAAGTAAAACAATTAAATCATCAAAACCTGAAAGCAAAAAGCCAACAATTTTTCTTTTAATTATTGCAACAGAGAAGGTTTGATTCATAAAGGTTCTTTAGCTTTTAATGATTAATTTCAATCTCTTTGCTTTGAAGACTACATCTATGATTCTCCAGGCCTTTCTCTGTCTTTAATTTCGATTAATAGATGGTGCAGTAATCAAAGGCAATTCGTCTTTCTGGGTAAATATGGGAGGATGTTTGTTCTGAGAATTTGGGCGTCAAAGTGTTGTTCTGATTGTGTGTGCAGCCATTTTGGTGCGTTCTCAGCTAAGATTAACCCTCTGAGCGTTTCACACGTATTTCTACGTCGACCTTGGACTATCCCATAAGCGGATAACACGCATTTCAACGTGTGGTCAGAGATACGCCGAAAGCGGTCAGCCCGGAAATATACGTCTCTTGTGAACTGTCTCTAAAGCGAGATGAACGTATTTTTTCCGAATTTCTTCCCCCTTCCGTGGTTTGACATTTTGATTGATTAGCTGGGTAGGGTAGTGGTCGACACAATGAGTGCTGATAAGAATGTACTTACTGCAAATTAGAGATACCACAGGATCCAAGACCCCACACCCCTATAGCTTGGGGCATTTTAGTAGTATATATTGTTGGTATCTGGACTAAAACCTAAATTATGGAGTTTCAAACTAATCAACGCTTCAAATCTTTTATGCATCAAAAGTTGTAAAATAATTTTTATTTGTGTTATTTAGACAACTCACAATCGATTTTTTTTAAATTTTTGTTTACACTTTTGATCCTAGCAAAAATTCAAAAAAAGTAAAAATTTATAAAAAGAATTTGTGATGCCATCCAGTGGACGGGATTTGAATCCGCATTCTTCATAACCATTTTATGACGCATTGTCATACCATATATGGTATAATATTATTTTGTGTATGTAAAATAAGACTGACAAGAGACAAAAAAGAGAGACAAGTTGATAAGGAAAAAAGTTTTTATTTTATTAATATATATATATATATATATATATATACAGATACATATATATATAAAAGAAATACATTATATATACAATTAATCAAATTCAAAGAATAATGTATACACACAGGATCATGACTATAAAATGTATAAATATTATTTTCTAATAGAAACATTACCATAAGCTAAACACTCGATTTCATCACATAAATACATTTTGTCATAAAAACTACAGAGACTTGTTTTATTTTGTTGTATTGTAGATACAGTATGATTTTTAGAAATTATGCTTGATTGCTTATTTTTTATCAAATGATCGTTTTTCAACACATTTAAATACATTTCATGTTTCAAAACATTTTGAACCACAGATTTTTTAGTTCCTTTTGCTGTTTTCTTGTTTTCTTTTCCAAAAGTATAAGAATACATCTTGGGGCGTAATGCACAAAACTCTTTGATGGGAACACCTTTTGTTTCATCCTTTAAATATCCTAATAATGACTGATGTTTTGTTGAATGATATTTATGAGATGCATCATAATTGGAAAAGTCCATTAAATTCTTAAATTGTTTTACTAAGTCGTTATAAAAATCATCAGTTAGAACTTCCAGGCAGAGCGAATCTGTGTCTGTGTAAATTAAATTAATTCTTTCTTTGTAAACAGGTTTCAAAATATCATAGTATAATTGAAACATATACAACTTACTTAACTCCAGAACTGTAAAACCTACATATATAGGTTGATTCAAATAAAGATTACATTTTAACAGCTTAAATAATGCACAATGCTCGTTTATCACTGAAAAGCTTTCTAAGTTACAATTTGCTAAATATTTTTTGCATTGTTTTTTATTAAGCGCTGCTTTTACATTAGTATGTTTTCTTATGTTCATGCAAGTGCGTCCAAAAAACGCATTGTTCATCAATTTAAAAAAATCTTTATCAAAATTATTTGTCGCTTTTTGTCTTTTATCATTATTAAACATAATGTATGATTTTAACCAGTTAGACTGCTTAAATTTAATTATTTTATGAATTTTTTAAAGTTTTAAACCGTGTTTAATGTAAAATTGTAAGTTTAAATAATGTACTACATAGTTTTTTTTTCTCATTAAAAGTATTTAGAAGTTTCTTATTTTTTTCATTGATTTTTATATTTAATTTTTCACAAATTTCCTTTTGATAAGCGGAAAGCATATCAAACGTAATTGTTTCATGATTAGGAGCCATAGGAAAACTATTATGTTCTGAATGAAGCTCTGGTGGATAATAAAGGTCTACTTCTAATATATACCCAACATTTGAATCTGATTGTACAGACATTAAATCGAATTCTTGAATTTCATTTTGATCCAAAAATCGAAATTCTGACTCTGGTAAGTTGTAAAATGCCATGGCAGTTCCATAAAGATTATTAACATCTAATGATATTATGTATTTAGATGGTGACATTTCATCAAAGTCCTCTAAATATTTATTGTTTGCTTTTGAAAAGCGCTTTGAAACTAGACACATTCCTCCACGAATTCCTGATTCTAACATTAAATACATATCAATATCTGTTAATAACTCTAAGGTAACGTTTGTTGTCTTAATTCCAGCACTCCATGTTAAACTAGGAGTTGTATAGAAATGGACAGGATCTAACTCAAAGTAATTCATACTTAATGCACGAAAATTTTCAAAAACTTCTGCGAGCAAAACAACATCTGTATCTAAATATAATTTTAAATAGTCTTTAAAACTTTGACATTTAAACTTATTGTATATAAATTTTGCAAATCTATATTCTTCATCTGATATATTTTCATTTGTTATATTATTGAAAAAAGCAGATTTAGAAGGAAGTTTTTTCTCTTCTAATTTGATAAAGGAATCAAAATAACTGTATGGAAATACACCTTTACGTAATAAATGTTTTCTGTAGGTATAAGAACTGAAAAAAGAATTAAATATAGAAAACTTATGATTACTTTGTTTTAGATTTTCAATTAGTGTACTCAGTTTGGATGGAAGAAATAAAAAACTATCAAGGAATACTAAATTATCAATACTAAATGACATACACTTTTGAGAGTTTACAGGGATAATTTTCATTCTTTTCGCTAAATCACTAGAAATTTCTTTCAAAATCAAGTGGGAATCGTATCCTGACAAATTATGCATTATGACTGGTAGGAACTGAGTTACTTTATAATTTAAATTGCATCCTTGACAAGCCTTTCCTAATAGTTTTCCAGTAAAATGATCATGATTTCTAACACTAACACTTCCTTTCGAAAAGAATTTTCCACACAGATGACATTTATTTTGTGATATTATTTCGTTTTCATTCATGGGAACGTTTCGTTCCATAAATTTTAAAACAGCTTTTGAAATATTTTGTAAACTCAATACTAAATTTGAAATAATATCTAACCCACAGTAAAATTTATGGTAAACAATATTTTTGTTATCATCAATAAGTAAGATAGAGTATGCCACAGGCTTATGTATTTCAGTTTGTAAGGAAAATGATTTATCATTACTTGGCTCAGCAGAAAATACTTTTTCAGTTAAACTTTCGATATCGGCGTAAATACAAAATTTATGGAAGAACATTTTCTGGAAAGAGTTAAATTTTAAATATTTTTGATAGCTTGCAGGTAATGTAATTTTTTGAGGTGCATTATATAAACATCTTTTCATGTGAGCCTCCAATGAACTTTGACGAGCAAACCCAGTTAAACAATTTTTACAAAATTTATGTATACCACGTTGGGTGTGTAGCAGTTTATTAAAATTCTTTATTAAATAGTAATGATTTTTATACAACAAGAGATTTATTTCTTTATAAATACTTAGTTTACTTCTATATATTGGAAAAACTTCAGTTTTATAACCAAATACATTTATTCTTATTTGATTTTTTCTTTCAAATTTCATTACATCACTTATTTTAACAGGAAAAGTTAAAAAGTCAAATGATAGATATTTTAAGAATTTTTTGTATGTTGATTCTAATGATTTATTGTATTTTTGAGGAAAAAGTCCTGCTAAAACTGAATATAAAAAACACATATTGTTTTCACAATGAATATCAAGCAAACATTTTTTATTTTTTAAAATTTTCGGTAAATTGATCTGGTAACATCCGCCTCTTATTTCATGATAATATCCTACATGCAAGTCAATAAAATCAATACTTTTTATTGACCACCCAGACCCAAAATTCAAAAAATCTTCAATTTTTTTCAAAATTTTTAAAATAGAAGAATTAAATTTCTCTTCGAGTTCATATATTGATAATAATCTTTCAGTATTTGAATTAAAATAAAACATATGGTTAATTAATTCACCATCTTTCATCTTTTCAAATGTTATATGAAGAGAAATAAAAAATCTTAATCTACCATTCCTTTCTTTTAAAATATCAAAAATTTCATTTTTTGAGTCCTTTAATGCAATTAAAGGATCAATAGTTTCAGTTAGAGTTTTACGGTATGAGTTAACGAAATTTCTAAATGCTTGAGCCTTTAAATAAAACACATTTTCCTCCTTAAAATCTAAATTAAAATAAAACAGAATAAAACAATAAAAAATTATCTATCTTTTTTATATATATTTAATTTTATTTAATAATAGACATATATATTTATATATCATTAATTTATAAAAAATAAAAATCATTATTAATATGAAAAATAAGTCATTTTGTATTTTTTCTGACATGTTTTTCAATTACACGTAACCCTGCAATAACATTGTTAAGTTCCGTTAGCGGAATGTTTATAAACTTTTTTCGCTTTTCGATATCACTTTTCGAAAAACTTAAATAAAATGTCTTACGGAATGATTTAACTTCTGCCGCAAATCCTGAGCCTATATACACTGAGAGTGGGGGGATGTTATCTTCCACTTTTTTCAAATCGTCAGAGATGAGTACATCGTATTTATCTTGCACTGTTTCTGGGTGTACGGATTTGTTCCATGATTTTTCGTTCTCCATGCGCCGGTGTTTGAAGCCGAGAACGCTGTTTCGTTCGAATTCATCATCTACAATTGAATCTGAAAAGAAAGATAATCCAAAATAATATTTCATATAAATGACATAACTCCCCGCATACAATTTTTTTAATAGAAACTTGGAAGTGAATTTAAAGTGTAGTACACTGAATATTTTAAAATGTGCAAAATATACTCCATGTGTTAGGAGAGGGAAATAAAAAAAGTAAATTAAAAATGTTTTAAATTCCTTTAAAATATTTTAAAGTATTATTTTTGAAATTCAAATTATAAAAGTTTTAAATATAAGAAATATGATATAATTTAAGCTTCACTTACCAACATCCGACTCACTTTCTGATTTGCCTCTCTGCTTCTTGCTTTTCTTGTGTTTTACAGAATCTGAAAGCAAAATAAGCATGAACAAGTGAAAAATAATTAAAGTAGACATTATAAAACAAAAATGAAAAAATAGCATTGTTTTTATTATTATTTTTTTTTGTTGTTTCATCTTAATAATTTTTATTAGTTATTTTACAGATTATATTTCAATGATTCAAACCAGACAAATTTATTTAGATTTCAAACACATGGCTTGAAAAAATAGTTTAGAAGTAATTACTTATAATTATTCTATAGACAGTTCTTCAGCTTAAAAAAATACAGTAGAAAAGAAAATATTAAACAAAATTTTTCTTATGACTTTAAAAAAAAATCAAATATTTCACGGTTTCATAAAGATTACTTACTACTTTAAAAAATAATTTCAATCACTTGTCTACTTCTTAAAAAATACTTTTTACTTAATTTGTAAATTGTTACTATAAAATACATTAAATTTTACTTAATGTTGATATATTTATTTTAATATTTAACAAATTATCAAAGTATAATTGTTTAATAGAGCTTACTGGTTTCAGTTTCTGAAATATCATGCTTCCTCTTGCGAGAAGCACCCTCAAGAACTATAAATGAAAAAAATGAAACAAGGTATTTTATCTATAATTTAATTTATAATTCTTTTTTTTATTTTAATGTGAATCAAAGAATAGAAGATGTAATTTTATTAATATCTTACTTGATAAAGACATGATTAAGTTAAAGTTGAAAAATCTTCTATTTGATTTGAAAGTTTCTAAAATAAAAAACAAAAAAGTATAATTATCTTATTACACTTAATTGACTTTGAAAAGATTTGTAAAAGAAAATTATGTAAAATATTTCTTACCTCGAGCTTCAGGCTTTTTGTCTTCTGTAAGTAACTATGAAATAGCTACTGCAAATTCTTAGACATGTGCCTGCATCTTGAGTATTTAAACCCAACCGGTTGAAGGTCATTTGCTTAAAATAGTATTCATAAGTGACTCTGAGGGTCATAAAATATAAACTACTTGAATTAGTAAGTGGAAGTTGAAAGAAGTCATAACTGTCAAGGATAAAATTCAAATAATTAGTTTGTTGGAAGAGGTCTAAAGTCTTTTCGTAAGTTATATAAGTGATAGAAAAGGGTTTTAAGAATTTTTTTTATACTGCTATATCATAGTCAGAATAGATCCCTAGATTAGATTTCAACGTCGTTTTGGAACTTTGTTCCAATGTTTTAAAATAAAGAATAAACAATCCAATTATGGATTGAAAAATGTTAAGTAAACTTCTTTACCCTCTTAAAGCTTTTTTTTTAAGTATGACGGATATGATATGATTGATTAAAATTATTTTTCCACAAAATATTGATAAGCATGTTTTTTTTTTTATATGTGTAGACTTAAAATTCTAGAAAGTGCATCTGATTTTTGTGAGTCTAAAATTGAAAAAAATATTTAAAAAGAAAGAAAAAAAAAAGTCCAAAACACTAGCGGTTAAAAATCATATGTTTTTATTGTTTCATAAGATAAAAAGTTACATTTCAATAAATTTTCCACAGAAAGCGTTTTTCAACTTATTACAATAAAGCAGTTTTCTTCACATATAATGTAAATAATATACAATCGAGTCCGAATCCAAAAGTTTCATATATCCATATTTTCCTTCGAGGTAAGAACATTCACAAATGTCAGGCCAGGATGAATTCTTGGCAGCTGTTATTGCACCCACAATTGTTTCATATAGAATTTTTTCTGAAGAGGAGACGTTGTATTTGCTGGCAGGATTATATTTTGTGAGTTGACAAAAACCAAAGCGTTTTTCATTTGCCCCCAGAGCAATTAAATATTCTTCAATTTCAGAATTAGATAAAATTTTAAAAAATCTTATTTGTCCTGGAGGAAGGGAGCTGTTATGTTGTCGAACATCTTCGACACATTCCAAAATATTATCAAATAATTTGTCATGGATATAGTTATAATCTTCGCTGGAAAAAGATTCCGTTGTGACAATGTATCCAAATCTCTCCATCGTTCTGGAGAAAAATGAAATCACAATTGATTTTTGTGCTTAATATATCTCTTTCTGTCTGACATCATTGTTCGACAATGCTGATTGGTGGTGCGTATAGTTGAATGATTTGTTAATTTCATTTGTTTTTGAGCAAATCGTGTCACGACTCGTTCATTTTCACAAAAATCCGTTTCTCGTAATCTGTTGATTGGTAATTTTCGGGACAAATTCCATAGGAAATAGAGACAAAATAGCCCACAAGATGTTGTCTTAGGATGTTGTAAAAGTTTGGAATTCCACTCCATGTGTGTCGAATTGTTCTCGATAAATATTTTAATATTCCCGATCGGATATGTCCCATAAGAACAGAAGAAAGTGCATTTATTGTTTTCATCAAAATAAATTGCTTGCCAGTGGGTTCCTTTTTCCAAAGACGAATCTGTGTTCACTATAAACGACCTATATTTACCTCGATGTTTTGGTAGCATATCGCTCGCAAACACCCCTCCAAATCTTCTTGCTAGTATAGGATCGCTGTGGGCTAATCGTAACAGCGTTTGAGTGTTCATGATGTTTTTTAAAAGTCTGTGAATATATTTCTGCTTTTATCGATCTCAAT
>BGPR01006245.1:65186-82575 GCA_013235015.1 Araneus ventricosus | reverse complement strand
AGACAGCGAATTGGGAGATACAATTCTGCTCTTTGCATTCAGCTTCGATGGGGACAAATTAAACCACACGCATGCTGAACTGGCACATACTGTTCGAATTTCATTATGGTCAAGTGTACCACAGGTTTCCCCTGAATATGCAAGTGACCAACATAAAGAAGACTTGACGACAACTTAATATAATTTGATCCAGTGAGGCAACAGAGAAGCTAGAATTAACAATCAGGAATTGCGCAAATATGTATTGAAAAAACCGTTTATGTTAAGGGAAATCAACTCCTTTGCATCTGATCTTATCTTCAGATGCACCGATTGGTACAGAGCCACCCCAGCTTCTATCAGTGAAAATGGTATTTTTGGAAGATAAAAAAATTTGGATATGCGGCGTTATACTCCTCACTTTAGTGCACTGAGTAGCAGCTTATATTTGAGAGTGATAGTGGAGGCCCCCCAGCCAACTGAGGACATTTGAATGTACCAGTTGGGAATATCACCAAACATTTCAACTTTAAATCAATGCTGTGATCCAATGACCTATCTTACTTTTTCCAAGGGGGGCGAGTGAGATTGGAACACTGGAATGGAACATGTAGAAGAAAGAGGAGAACAGCAAAAGCGCACCTGTGTCATCAACTACAATATTATGCATACAGACTTTTCCCAGCGAAATGGTTTCCAGTATTTGTACAAAGTGGTGTTTCTTTTCAGCTTAATATATTGTTGATGCATATTACATATTAAAACCGAAGGCTCTATTTTACTTTTGCGACAAAATCAAAAAAGATTTGCGAAGGGTGAACTTTATCAGGGGCTTTAGATGTTAGACGCTGATTCGAGCACATAATGAAAATATACGCCTGGAAAAGCTTATAAATACTACTATCTACTTTCCATGAGGAGCCCATGTCATATGCACACAAATTACTCAAGATGCAATGGCTATGTAAATGTAAGTTTGGTAAGCCAGATCTCTTTCTTGGCTCATTTTACTTGCAACCCATCTTGGTCTGAGAATTTTAAATAGCATGGAGGGACATGCAACGTCTGAGAGACCAACCTTGATATTATTGCATCGTGTATTTAATGAAAATAAAAGAACTTTTAGAAGATATTTGTACAAGCATGGGGTTTTCGGAACTGTTTTTGCCTATATTTATGTTATATTGAGTTCCAAAGGAGGTTTGCCTCATGCCACATTCTTTCTAACATTAGATTCAGAGAAAGCAAAATTCGCACTAAAGATGAGCATGTGACAAGTTTGTAGGTGCAGAACTTCCAGATCCATGCACTGATCTTAGACTCTTCAATAGCAAGAAAATGCACCGGCATTGGCCCATGTGGAACTATAAATATAAATTCTCCATGCATAGAGATGGACAGTGCTCAACAAAGTTTTCAAGAAACAATTCAAGGATGAGTACAGCAGGAAAGGAGTACTTAATGGAACGCCATCAGCAGAAGGAGCTCACTAGACCTGTCAGGTAGGAATATTCATCGATAACCAGATGCGTTGTCTCCCTAATCCTGGTTGCTTAAAAAATTTAATGTTAAGTTTGTACCTCAGTTAAAGAAAAAAATGTCAAATACTTATATAAATATGTATACAAAAGGACATGAGTGCAGCCTCTGAGTCAAAAATACAAAAAAAGCAAGTAAAGGTGTCTGGATCATGATGAGGAATTTTAAGTTTTGTTGAAGGAATTAAGTGTATGTTAGTGCAACCTGGAAGCCAGTATGTTTAAAGAATTTAATTTGTCCATAAATCCCTACACTGTAGTGTTCTTAGCTGTGCATTCTACAAGGCAACAGGCCGATTGCATGTACTCAGACGGTCAAAGCCCAACACATTAACATAGCTCTTTAAGAAAACAACACTAACATCATGGTTTGAGACTTAAACAAAATGATCCTTCACAGCCAAGCATTTTTACTCAGATATTCCTCAATATTTGTGTTTGAGTAGAGTACACAAATTGAAGAAGGACAACGGTGTGGACAAAGTGATATTGGAGACGCCAGTAGTTAGTATACTGATTCTGGAGGTACCATTTGAGGATGCATACTACTGCGCAAGTCATTCAGTTTTGATGATATTTTGGAGCCGTAAAATGGGTTAAGATGCATTACATTTCCAACAAGCCATGTCAGGAGATATGGACTTCTTCAGGAGTGACAGCAGTGGATTGATGCTTTAAATGAAGCTGCACAATTTCAATTCGAGACAGGACGCATGCTGTCTGCCAATGATTTGTGGCTTGGAGAAAGGAGGATGTTCCAGATTTATGGGTGCAGCATCAAGTTTCACTTTGTGAGGACTTTGTGCATCGTTATTCAGATGATACTGACCTCACTATGCAGCACTTCAGATGTTGAGGAACCGCTCATCCTACAATTTAAGTCTCAAAAAACTGCATCTACCAATTAGATTGGTCCTGCAAGTGTTTTGGAAACGAACTTGATGTTGTGGAAGAGAAGGCTAAAGTTAATAGTTATACTATGCAGTACTAAAATAGTAGACAGCGGAATGTTGTGAAATCTTATTAAGTGCAGTGTACAACAACGCTGCAGATACACCAAGCATTGTATTATTTTTTAGATGGAATCCTCGGGACAGGAAAAAGCTTTTGTTTATTCAGCTTTGCTTCAATACGTGGTAAGGATGATAAGTGTATTCCTGTGCATCTACAGGTATTGCTGACAACTCTATTAATAGGAGGAGAACACTTCATTCTGTTTTAAAATTGAATTGATTCTAATGCATCTACTTGCAATTTGAGCCTCTGTAAAAGCTTAAAAGTTGACATTACACAAGAAACAAAGGTTAAGCTTGTATTGGTGATAGGTCCCATGACACATGTTCATGCTTTCTTGCTGTTGATGAACTTTACAAGATCTCACAAAATGTAAGAATGGTTTGGGGCAAAGTCACCTACTGGGTGAGATTTGCCATAGTTCTTCCAGTAATTTTACAGAGATTAAGAACATTACTGTTGCTAGTTCTTAAAAAAAACACGCTCTTTAGTAGGGAAATTCATAAGTTATATCTACCCAAAATATCGTGCCCTTGAATCCTATGAAAGGATTTTGGTCTGTTGTTGGACATTGACGGAGAAAAAAAAGTGGCTCAAGGTCTAGTGCCTTTGCAATGCTACCCCTTCAATACAAGACCCTCGTACATCAATTGTACAGTGATATAGATTTTCCAGTGTGACCGGCACAGGAGCTAAGAGTCGAGCTATCCTTACTGTTAATAATGAGGGATCCATGGAAATCAACAATAAAGGGAATAGATTGGAATTCTATGCCGGGAAATAAGAAACTGTTTAAAACCGTTATTATGATCATGAGTGAAGATCCTCAAGAATTGATACATTTCTAAATTTTTAAATTCTTTGACACCAACTAGCTTTGCCTCCATATGAGTTAGGTAAAGTTGAAAATAGGTTGCATTGTAATGCTGTTGAGAAATTTAGCTCCTCTAAGAGATTATGCAATGTTCGACGCCTAATTCATCAGCCAAAATGCGCAAAAACACTCATTCAGGCGAAATCCATTGATGGATACGGACGTTTCTCATCCCCAGATCCCTTTGAGTTCCATTCTCAGATTAACATGCCTTTCAAATTTAAACAGTATGGCATCCATTCGTTTAGCCTTTTCCAATGACAATTACTAAGTCGCAAAAGGCCAAACTTTGAAAAAGATATGTTTGGTGTATAATGACCGTTTTAGTCATACATGGACAACTCTATGTTGGCTTATCAAGAGACGATCTTTGAATCTGTCTGTGGTAGCCCAAAATGCTGTATTAACTGTGTTTCTATGAGGAAGTTTTCATGATTATGTCAAGTGTTTATTTGCATTACATTTTTTAATTTGTTTCACTGTATATTATTTTATATCTGAGTGGATTGAATATATTGCTTTGATACAATTTTTTTTGTAGAGCACAGTCTTCAATGTTGTATATTATTTTATATATGAATGTATTGAATATGTATATACCTCATTTCGTACATTATGTTGTCAGAGTACACGATCTTTTGAATCTGTTTCTGTGTAGCTCCAAAATGTGAAATATTTAACTGTGTTTATGAGGGAAGTTTTCTGTGATTGATTGTCAAATGTATTTTTTTGCATTACATTTTTAATTTGTTTCAATGTTGTATATTATTTTATATCTGAGTGGATTGAATATACCTGCTTTGATACAATTTTTTTGTAGAGCACAGTCTTCTATTTGTATATTATTTTATATAGTGAATTATTGAATATGTTTTATCTTTCTACAATTTATGTTTTGTAGAGCACGATCTTTTGAATCTGTTTCTTGAGTAGTCCAAAATTGAAATATTTAACTGTGTTTATGGAGGAAGTTTTCTGTGATTGATTGTCAAATGTATTTTTTTGCATTACATTTTAATTTGTTTCAAGTGTTGTATATTATTTTATATCTGAGGGATTGAATATACCTGCTTTGATACAATTTTTTGTAGATACAGTCTTCAATGTTGTATTATTTTATATATGAATGTATTGAATGTATATACCTGCTTTCGCTACAATTTATGTTTTCTGTAGAATGATCTTTGAATCTGTTCTGTGGTAGCTCCAAAATGTGAAATACTTGTGTTTTGAGGAAGTTTTCTGTGATTGATTGTCAAGTGTATTTTTTTGCATTACTATTTTTTAATTTATTTCTAATGTTGTATATTATTTTATTTCTGAGTGGATTGAATATAGCCTTGCTTTTGATACAATTTTTTGTAGAGCACAGTCTTCAATGTTGTATATATTATTTTATATATGAATGTATTGAAATATGTATATACCTGCTTTCGACAAATTTATGTTTTCGTAGAGCACGATCTTGAATCTGTTTCTGTGGTAGCTCCAAAATGTGAAATATTTAACTGTGTTTATGAGGAAGTTTTCTATGACTGATTGTCAAGTGTATTTTTTTGCTCTGCATTTTTAATTTGTTTCAGTGTTGTATATATTTTATATCTGAGGGGATTGAACATACCTGCTTTGATACAATTTTTTTGTAGAGCACAGTCTTCAATGTTGTATATTATTTTATATATGAATGTATTGAATATGTATATACCTGCTTTCGTACAATTTATGTTTTCGTAGAGCATGATCTTTTGAATCTGTTTCTGTGGTAGCTCCAAAATGTGAAATATTTAACTGTGTTTATGAGGAAGTTTTCTGTGATTGATTGTCAAGTGTATTTTTTTGCATTACATTTTTAGTTTGTTTCAATGTTGTATATTATTTTATATCTGAGTGGATTGAATATACCTGCTTTGATACAATTTTTTTTGTAGAGCACAGTCTTCAATATTGTATATTATTTTATATATAGGAATTTATTGAATATGTATATACCTGCTTTCGTACAGCACAATCATTTGAATCTGTTTCTGTGATAGCTCCAAAATGTGAAATATTTAATTGTGTTTATGGGGAGGTTCCTGATGCTTTCACTATATAAAAAACGGCCCTTTTCAGGGCCAAAAAATTTTATTCATTCTTTATTAAGGTGAAAGCATTAAAAGGAAATCAGCTTTACTTTGTAAGTTCTATTTGAAGAAAAATATCTTTTTTGAGGCTAAAAAATTTTATTCTGTGCTGATTTAAGTTAAAGCATCAGAAGCAAAATAAAGCCGATTCATATATATATATGAAGATTTTAAAATAACTTCTAGGACACACAGTGTCTTCATTATAGCGAGCGAAGCGAGCAGGGTTTGCGTAGCAAACCTGGGAGGATTGCAACGCAATCCTTCTGGGGGTTGGCGAGCTTTAGCGAGCAGGGGCAGAGCCCCCTAGTATTTTAATAATTCTACATATATATATATTTTATTCGTTACGAATATTAGATGTGTTCATGGGTATTCAGCAAATTCTAACCACTATACAATTTAATATAACTATTTAAAGATATAAGTTTAAAAAATATCAATTTGTGTACAACCCCTCATCCTTTAGCTTCTCTTCGACAGGAGCTAAAATTCTGCTCGTTGTAATGCCGATATCTTTCAGAATACTAATGATATTGAACTGAATTTTTTTTATAAAAGTTGCCCTATATATCTGGCTTTAAAGTTGTGAAAGAAAAACTGAATACCTGTACTGATACCTGTAAGAGAGGTAAACAAATATTTTAGAAATATTTGTATGTTGAAAGATTTGATAAAAGCAAAATATGTGTCATTTGAATAGAACGACGAACGAATAGAATCAACGATTGGAATCAATTCATGCTCAGTGTGTAAGCAGAAAGTGTGCCAACCATTTTATATTTGGACCACCTCTTATAATTACAAAATGACACGCCGTCATAACATAACGCAAGACAACTGAAAATTAGCTACTGTGTGACATGCTTAGTTACGTACAACATCATGTGTGTATGAGATCCCCGTGTATCGGTTTCACAGCATGGAAAGGAATTTAGACCTCTACTTCTCACCCGAATAATTCATTAGAAAATTTATTTTAGTCAAAGAAACTTCCTGATATCGGCAAGGCCGCGGTGGCCAGTGGTAAGGTTTCGGCTTTGGGACCGGAGGGTTCCAGGTTCGAAACCCGATTCCACTGAAGATCCGCCGTGTATAGGGCCTGTTGCACGCTAAATCATACGTAGTGGCCAAACACCCTCCCATTGGTGTGGCGTAAAAATACCCGCACTGGCCCGGCTTACCCAAGAAGGGTGCGAGGCCGGTCGAGGACCAGCGGGGAAGAGCCGCTCAACCAGCATGTGGAAGACGGGATTTATTGGGTACTGTAAGGTTTCCTTCCCGCGAGCAACGTTCCCATGAGAAAAAGAGTGCCGCCCCTTTTGATATTGGCGGTAAACAGAAGGACACTTGCACTTGGACATCGCTAACGAGGCGGAGGCAAGAGAAAGGACTTCACACAGAGGACCGCCACAATGCGGAGGAATCCATCACTGTCAGCGAACACATTAGCGGTACCCTTTGGTATCATTCCTGAATAGGCCGGTGGTGCGAAAACTCAAGAACCATCCCATAATCGGGGTTGACAACTAGGAAGGGAGCTGTTGGTCAACCAGAGTACCATTATCCAGTGAAGGAAAAGATAGGTGGAGCTTCACCACTTCATCCACCCCCTGAAGGAGTGAATAAAAACTGATGTTCGAGGAGAGACGGGTGGAGAGAATCGGATGAGGCGTCTCGAACGAGGTTTCAGGCTCCGGAGGACCGAAGAAAGCTGTGTGATCAGCGGATTGAAAGTCCCGACTGAAGTCGGCCTTTGGTAGGCAACCCCGAGGAATCGGCATCCCCGGAATCTCGGCTCATGAACTTGGGAGCACTCTTGGTAGTCTCGTGGTTTGGTATCACGTTGATAGGTGGAAGTTATCCATCCGATGATTACTAGTCTTCATGGACTAATTGCTCATGGAACTTTGACGTTTTAGAACTATGATTTTGTTGATTCCTTTGTAAATAATCATATTTAATCAAGACTTCTCTGAGAGAAGTGTCTCTTAATTATTGCTGTATTAAATAAAGTACTTAGGCCAACCTAAGCTTGAAATTATTTGGTCACACCTAGGCCAAGACATTACAGCAATAGTAAACTGGTGGCAGCTGGTGGGATCGCTACCCCCTCCCCTGCGCAGTATCTCAAGCCTGAGAGTTACTGATCTGCGACTGTGACTCGGAAAATTTTCCAGTCACAGAAAACTTTAAAAGCATCGGACTTTAGAATAAATCCAGTGGAAGCACATCGCTTAAAAAGGAACGCCTAGGAAGCATCGGACTTTGGCAGTGACCCTGGAAGCACATCAAGTTTAAAAAAGAAAACGCCTAGGCTACTGATCTTGGCAGTGACCCTAGCTGCTTAAAAAAGAAACGCCTAGGAAGCATCGGACTTTGGCAGTGAACCCTGGAAGCACCCGCTGGGAACCCTGGGAGCACCCCGCTGTATCCCTGGAAGTCCCTGGAACCTGTTGACTCGTAGGCACCTGTGGAGCAGCCTAGGAAAGACGGAGGCAACCGGCTTAAAACCGTGGAGACAACCTACTGCAAAGTGAATCTACGATGCGGTGAACTGTGTCGTCATTCTGTGTTCCCGAAGTGCCTCTCTCTTGGTCCCCTGTGCAATCTACACCACGGTAAGCTTGTTTCATGTTACTACTTTCAGAGGAAATTACAGTTATAGAAATGTATCTAGAATAATTAATTCTAAAGTCTAAGAGAGCTTCTTGTGACTCTTTGTGGAACAAATTTGGAAAGCTAAATTCTGGTTCGTAGTTAATTAATTAAATTATCATTGTGAAAGGTTTAAAAGATTATTGATTTTGTTTTTCTAAATCTTGAGAGTAGTGAAATATAAGATATCAAACTAAAGATTTTCTTTATTAAATTTTTTGTGTAGCTAAGCAAATGTGTATGTTTAATGTACTAAGTTCATAGTTCATGTGGCTAAGAGTGTTTGGTTTTAGTGATCGTAGCATTGCGAATTCAAGTGTATAATATATGTTTAATGTAGGGTTACTTATTTATAGCTTGTGTAGGATTTTGCATTTAAAGGAATCAAAATTCATGAAAGTTAGTAAAATTTCCCATTGAAATTAGAAAATTGATATTGAATTTTTCATAATGTTGTGCTGTATTCTTGTTTAGTATTGTATATGAAAGTAAATTTTGGGTTTTGTTATATGAGCAAATTTTAGCGAAAAGGTTTATATTTATTGATGCTTAGTTCTGAGTAAATTTTGTTTTGGGAATATAAGTTTAAATTGCTTGAGTTTAAACAATGGCTTTTTTAGCTAAGCACCGCAAGGAGGAGTTAATTGCGTTGGCCGACGATATGGGAATTGAGATTAGTTCTAATGACAAAAAATAGACATCTGTACAAAGGTTAAAGATTCCCCAGATTTTGAGGAGGAGTTTGTACGAGGCTGTTTGGAGGAAAAAGTCAAACAACGCGAAGAATTAAAGGCACAAGCTGAAGCCGCTGAATTAAAAAGGACCGAGTCTCTAAGACAAGAGCGGGAATTTGAATTAGAAAAAATGAGAATCTCAAATGCCGCAGAAGTTAATAGTGTAGCTTCGACCCGAAGTGAAAATAGCAAAAATCGGCTCAGTCTGAAAAATCTCATGAAAAAATTTGACGCGCAAGTTAGCGATATATCTATGTATCTGGCGTTGTTTGAGCGTCAAGCTCGCACAGCAGGAATTGAGGAAACGGAATGGGTTCCGCAACTTATTTCACTTTTGCCGTTGGATCTGGCACAAATAATTATTAAAGAACCAGAGGAAAAAATGCAGGATTATCTCAACGTAAAAGAAGTTTTGCTAGACAGATTTAAAATGAAACCGGAAACCTTCCGATTAAAATTCACCCATCATCAAAGAAAACCTGGAGCGTTATGGCGGGAACTCGCTTTTGAACTTCGTAATTATCTCGATGGATGGCTCGACGGATTGGAAGTTAGAGACTGAAAATTTAAAAAATCTAATGATTTACGTCCAAATAAAACGTCGTGTGGCAGGCGAGGTGAAAGAGCATTTTCTTGATGAATGGGGAAAGTTAGTTGACCCATTAGTATTAGCGGGAAAAATAGATGAATATGAATCTGTCAGGAGTAGTCGGAAACTACATAATGTCAGGATGCCCGAAAGAAAACCATTGGAAAAAGTTAAACTACCTTCACCGAGGAAGGAAAATAAAAGTAAATTTGTAGGTAAATCCGAACACCAATTTTTGAAAAACCCCACGCCCAAGGGGAATTGGAGAAACGAGAATTTTGAAGCCGGAAACCAGCCGCGTGTTACCTCTGTCATTCGACGGAACATTTAAGGCCTAATTTCCCACAGTTAAGGAAAGATAAGCCAGCTGAGGTTGTAAATCATGTCGGAATGTCGGATTCAACCGAAAACCTTTTTGCTCCATACATGAGCAAGGCGCTAGTGAATCAAACAGAGATGTCAATTCTAAGGGACACCGGAGCGTCTATTGATTTAGTGAGCCGCAATCACATTAATTCCGAAGATTTAACAGGCGAAACGGTTTGGATTAAGCAGCCTCTGGATAAGAACTTTACTTGTCTTTCCCTCGCGAAAATTGAACTTCAAAGTCCTGTTTTTGGGAAGATAATCACAAAAGCAGCCGTAATTGATGCAAGCCTTGATAATGGTATATACTTATTAGGAAATAGGAGCGCTCAATTTATTGAAGAGCAACGGAAAACTCCAAATGTAAATGCCGTAGTGACGAGAAGTCAGAAATTGAAAAAAGAAACGGAAGCTAGCGCCGTTATAAAACCCCGTCCTCAGAGACCCTCTCAGACTGTCCAGGAAGAAAATCCTTCTATTATTGTAGCAGAAGAATTTGTCCCCTTCCCACTGCCGCAGGCAGAAGGAGACACAAGTAGGTTATTGAAGGTAGATTCAGAAGCGTTCGCGTCCGAACAAAGGAATTGCACTGGTTTGAAGCCATGTTGGGAAAAGGAACGAGAAGGAAAGGGCGAATTTGTAAAGAAGGGAGATTTGTTGTTTCGGAAAAATAAGGATGATTTCGGAAATGCGAATTTGCAGCTGGTGATTCCAGCTCATTTAAGGAATGAAATTCTCGCGTTGTGTCACGAGTCCACGTCCGCGCATCTAGGTGTGACCAAAACAAAGGATCGTCTTTTAAGACATTATTTTTGGACAAACTGCATCAAAGTTACGGAAAATTATGTGCGAAGTTGTGATCCTTGTCAACGCATCGGAAAAGCCCGAGAGAAGGGAAAGGCGCCACTTAAACTCGTGCCAATAATTACAGATGTCTTTTCAAAAATTAATATTGACGCCGTAGGACCCCTTCCGATTAGTGCTAAAAATAATCGCTACCTTTTGACAGCTATTTGTATGTCGTCAAAGTATCCGGAAGCGATTCCAGTCGCGGATATTAACTCGGTTTCGGTGATAGATGCCTTGCTAGAGGTTTTCAGTAGGATGGGATTTCCTCGAGAAATCCAATGCGACAATGGAACCTCTTTTACGAGCGATTTAACGACAGAGTTTTTCGAACGGTTCGGGATTAAGGTGACCCACAGCTCAGTGCACCACCCGCAATCTAACCCAGTCGAAAGGTTCCATAGAACATTAAAGCGGTTGTTAAAAGTACTGTGTTTACAATCAGGAGAGGATTGGGAGAAAAACCTTTCGGCGACGTTACTAGCTTTGCGCACAGTGACGCATGAGAGCACAGGATTCAGCCCCGCAGAGTTAGTGCACGGAAAAAATTTAAGGACATCTGAAGTGCTATTGTACGAACATTGGGTAAGCCCACAGGAATCGGAATCCTCCGTGACCGAATACGTTTTCGAACTTATAAACAGAATGAGGCGGTGTCAAGACTTGGCGGTTGAACGAATGACGGAGGTCCAGGTTAAGCGAAAGACCTGGTATGATAAAAACGCGGTCCGACGGAAATTCCAAGTAGGCGATCAGGTTTTGGTACTCGCAACCTCTAAACCGATTAAAATGGCGGTACAGTGGACTGGCCCTGGGGTAATTGAAAGTCAACTTTCGGACGCCAATTACATTATAAAAATGGCAAACAAAAATGATAAAACCCAAATATATCATGTAAACCTGTTGAAACCATACCATCAGAGACCGGAGAAAATTAACCTTCTAATTAGTGAAAGGAAAGAAACTCCCGAAGCCGAATCAGACGAGTTAGGAATTCCGTATCCGACAGCAGATCCAAATGTGTATGATATCGAATAAATAATTAGGGATAGCGCTCTTGAGGAACGACTCAGTTTCTCAGAAATCGAAGAGTTACGTAAACTGTTAGACCGTCACCAAAAGGTGTTTTCAAATGAGCCAGGAAAAACGCATTTAGTCGAGCACGATATAGAATTAATCTGTAATAACCCGATTAGGTCGAAACCGTATCGCACCTCTCAGCGTCAGATTGAAATTCTCAAGGCAGAAATTAAGAGAATGCTGGACTTAAAAATAATCGAAATCGGTCAATCCGATTACACTTCGCCTATGTAGAGGCAGTAGGTAGAGAGCCTAGGCCATGCATAGATTACAGACGGTTGAAATCTAGCATACGCAATCAATATTTCCCCCTTACCAAATATCGAAGAACGCGTGGAACGTGTGTCCGCGGCATAGTTCATTACAGTGATTGATTTGGCAAAGGGTTACTGGCAGATTCCCCTTAGTAAAAGAACGCAGCGTTATGCCGCGTTTGTGACGAATTTCGGAACCTATGTTCCTTTAAGAATGCCGTTCGGGTTAGTCAACGCCCCGTATTTTTTTAGTAAGTTGATGTCACAGGTGTTAGAGAATTGTGAAAGCTTCGCCGTCCCGTATTTAGACGATATTGCAATTTATTCGAATAACTGGGAAGATCATTTGAATCACGTAAATGAAGTCCTGAAACGTATAGGCGACGCAAATTTAACGATCAAACCATCTAAATGCAAATTTGCCCAAAACCACACAAAATATTTGGGACACGTCGTAGGTAGTGGTGTACGAACTCCCGCAGAGGCAAAAATTAAAGCACAGTCTTAGATTTTCCCACTCCCACTTCAAAGACGCAAATTAGAGCTTTCCTAGGATTAGCTGGGTACTACGCGCACTATGTTAAAAATTGCTCCGTAATAGCAGCCCCTCTAACCAATGTTTTAAAGGGAAAGGTTAAGAGAGAGAGTATAATTTGGACAAAGGAATGTAACCATGCATTCGAGGAGTTAAAGCGTAGATTGACCCAAAAGCCCGTATTGTACGCTCCTGTGACTATAAAAAAGAATTTATTGTCCAGAGTGATGCATCCGACCTAGGGATGGGAGTCGTGTTGGCCCAACGCGACGCGGAAAATGAGGAGCATCCCATTCTGTATTTAAGTAAAAAAATTTCGGACGCAGAACGGAAATATAGCGCAACCGAACGCGAATGCGCGGCCATTATCTATGCAATTAAAAAACTGAAGTTTTACTTAGACGGACAAATTTTTACAATTGAGACCGATCACAACCCTTTGGTTTGGCCGAAATCAAATGCTGGATCAAATCCGAGGTTGATGAGATGGTCCCTCGAATTACAACCCTTCCAATATAAGGTGATACACAAGGCCGGAAAAAACCATTCGAATGCTGACGCTCTTAGCCGAAGTGAAACTAGAACTAAGAGTACGAATTAAAGGGGCAGATATTTTTCCCTTATTAAGTTGTATATAAAATGTAGGTTCTTTAAGAAAAAGTGCAGGAAATGCCAAATTTTAAAAGTGTTAATTGTGTATATTTTTTGTGTTAAGTTAGATATCAGAAAGATAAAATTTTAATTTTGGTAAAAAGTGTGAATATGCCTCTGTTAGTAGTATGAACAAGTAAGTATGTGTGTGTAAACAGAGAATTTTTTCTCTTCAAAAACTCTCGAAAAAAATCTCACTAAAGCGGGGGGGGGGTTGTAAGGTTTCCTTCCCGCGAGCAACGTTCCCATGAGAAAAAGAGTGCCGCCCCTTTTGATATTGGCGGTAAACAGCAGGGCAGTTGCACTTGGACATCGCTAACGAGGCGGAAGCAAGAGAAAGGATTTCACACAGAGGACCGCCACAATGCGGAGGAATCCATCACTGTCAGCGAACACATTAGCGGTACCCTTTGGTATCATTCCTGAATAGGCCGGTGGTGCGAAAACTCAAGAACCATCCCATAATCGGGGTTGACAACTAGGAAGGGAGCTGTTGGTCAACCAGAGTACCATTATCCAGTGAAGGAAAAGATAGGCGGAGCTTCACCACTTCATCCACTCCTTGAAGGAGTGAATAAAAACTGATGTTCGAGGAGAGACGGGCGGAGAGAATCGGATGAGGCGTCTCGAACGAGGTTTCAGACTCCGGAGGACCGAAGAAAGCTGTGTGATCAGCGGATTGAAAGTCCCGACTGAAGTCGGCCTTTGGTAGGCAACCCCGAGGAATCGGCATCCCCGGAATCTCGGCTCATGAACTTGGGAGCACTCTTGGTAGTCTCGTGGTTTGGTATCACGTTGATAGGTGGAAGTTATCCATCCGATGATTACTAGTCTTCATGGACTAATTGCTCATGGAACTTTGACGTTTTAGAACTATGATTTTGTTGATTCCTTTGTAAATAATCATATTTAATCAAGACTTCTCCGCGAGAAGTGTCTCTTAATTATTGCTGTATTAAATAAAGTACTTAGGCCAACCTAAGCTTGAAATTATTTGGTCACACCTAGGCCAAGACATTACAGTACAATAAGAAATAAGATAAGATGATACAGGCATTGCCCGAACGGAGGCAGTAATTTTAAAACTTAGTTGAACAAAGATTGATAGATTGGCAGTGTGCGCCGATTGGCACATATTGCTTCACTTGAGATCACATGTTTCTCCCTGCTGCGGTACAGAGTTTTCCATGTATGCTACCGCTAAAGTGCGGAAATCCAATAATGCACAAATTAATATTCAGATAAACAACGGAATAATAATGTTATTTACGACTAATTAAAAATCATTTTTACTTTTAGCTCTTTGTTTATATTTTGAAAAGAGAAAAACAGACTTTGACATTTTAATGACTTGAAAACGTTAGTGTGCACATAACCTAGGTAAAGTGCGGAAAATTCTAATACATTAAGTGCGCTGAAGTAAAATTCATAATGGACTCCACTCCAAGTGTTAGGGATAATTTTACTTCTTGTTCTGCCACTGCCTGGTTTCAGTGTTTCAAATCAATTAATAAAGTCGGAAGACTTCTAGTACATTTGTACTATAATCGAAATTAAAATGAATGTTAAAATTATAATATATTCAGGGCTGTCAATTATTGTTTTATGGGTTCTGAGACTTTTGATTTGCTAAGAATAAAGTGTAGCGTTTTTCATTCTTCGTTGTACATCACAAATGGTTAATCCTCTGACTGCTAAAACGGCTAATGCGTCTCGTAATGCAAACTGCCAGCGGCCAAAATGTCGTATGCTTATTTCCTTCCCCTTTTTGAAGAGGGTCCGTAAACGGTGGGGAGCAATCTTATCTTTTTAACAATGGTTGTTTCTCCTCCCCCGTCACTCTTGATTGGCGGCTCTAGTAAGTGTTCGAGGGAAGATGCTCAATTTTGTTAAAAATTCTCGCCATAGTACCTGTTAGTTTTCGCAATTTTAAAACGACCCTTATAGAATCAACAAAGGTTTGAATGTTAGAAACATGACGATAACTCCCACGACGCAAATGACCATTTGCTTATCAGTTGGAGGAGGAAATCATATCTTCTTTCATATCTGATCTCAGCCGATCTGGGTTTTAAAGGAACTAAATTTCAAAGCACTGTAGGTTTCAGAGGGTTAATCGAGAACTCCTGTGATTGGCTGTTAAAGTATGCATCATATCAAAGATTAACTCTCAAGAACTGCCAAGATAAACAAGTATGTGCTATGAGGGATTATAATGCATTTCTAAGTTAAAGCGGAAGCTGAAAACATACAAACGCCTGCATTAAACTTCTTAAAATGTGACACAAACTCTTGCCACTTTCACAAGAAAAACACGGTCTGCAAATAGATTTTTTTCCTTTCACCAGTCTAAAATGTTTTTAAAAATATCCTCCAAATCCTACAGTGAGACTTCTTAGACTTACCATGATGGGGAGTAGTGATCGTTTTTCTATACTTCATGAAAAATTCACCGTTAAATTTTTTGTCGAGCTCTAAAATGATGCGGTGTCCCCGGAGAGCCGATACCTCCCCACCCCCCAGGTACTTTATACGGAAGTACAAATCTTTATCGTTCCATGTTGACTCGTCCCTTCCATACTAACTGGGAAGGCATTTTCGACAGGTATAGCAATATCCGCCATCTTTGGACCCACAATACAATGAATTTCTCTACATAAGAGTCATTTTTATCATAATTTTTTTAAATTGTACAACATCGATTTCACATGACAATGAATCCCTGTGCTATGTTAACAAAATACATATTGTGTTTTGCATAAAAAATCTAGAAGAAATGCTCTAGGATTATTACAAAATATTTTTAAATATCTTTGTAATGAAACCTATGTAATTTCCTATTTTTTAGCACAAATAACGATGAATGAGATTTAACAGTGATAAATAAATTAAGGTCATTATATCGCCACGAAGATGCATGGAATATCAGAACACAATTTAGCAATAAAGTAGATTTATTAACGCAAAACAACTCGTGACAAAAGTGAACTCGTCCAAAACTTGTGAGACTCAGCCTTTATTTATTTAAGGAATATTCCAGAATAATGCATCTAGAATTGTTAAGATATATCTAGAATTCCATAGATCGTAAATAAACAATAAACAGCAGTAAAAAGAACATTTTGCATTACAATATCAATCCTTTGATAGTCGTCATTCGAAACACGGATAAGCAGATTAAAACTCCAAAACTAGACTAGCAACTCCATGGTGACAGCTGGTAAGGTTTCAATTTCGTAATAGTATTAACACTTAAGGTATCCGACTGTGTTCGGAGACATTTTTTTGAAAAATAACCTATATATATTTTTTAATGTTATTTTATGTTTTAAAACTATGAAAATATTGTAAAATTAGGCTTTCAAAATAATATTTTTTAAAAAAAACTGAGACATTTGAAGAGAAATGACTAAAATATTTGCCTCACGCTAACAGCCATAGACAAAATCGTATTCTAAATATACATAAATCCTTGTAAGAGTACATTTATATGACAGTTATCTGAGTTATGCTCTAAAATATTTCTTTTACTTCAAAATAGGTTTGAGATATAGCTGAACATAGTTACTAAACTGGTAATTGTTCATAAAAAATGCTTTTCGTTTATATTTAAGCACTTAAAAATAATACTTGATTTTAAAATCGACCTTAGTTTTTAAAGGAAAATAACAAGCATATTACAGAAAACAATCTCAAAAAATTTCATATCAATACTTGAATAACGTTTTGAGAAATCATTGTTACGGTCGACAGTTTTCCTCAAAAATATCATTTCTCAGAAAACACATTTAAAGTTTTCATGCAACATAAAATAATGCTTACAGTTCGGTAATAAAACAGCTGTAACTCCATTTGTAATTCACTTAGAGTAAAAAGTGAGGCAGTTTTAGAAAGCTGATTAAACAGGCTACAAAATAAAGTCATAAAAACTTTTTTGATAATTTCATCAAAAACGACGATTTTAACCAGTCGGATACCTTAAATTATGAATCGGGTGAAATTTGAAACGTTCCCTTAACCTTTTGCATACAATAATGTGTCTGACTCGTGCATTGGATAACAGAATTTTCGAAATCTAAATCTGTAATTAAGTGAAAGAACAATCAATTCCAAAAACAATAACCACGTATATGCAAGAATAAGTATCT
>BGPR01006245.1:34532-65176 GCA_013235015.1 Araneus ventricosus | reverse complement strand
CACATCTTAAAGCAGAAACTCTGAAATTCGTCTAGAAACGATGTAACATTCGAAAGAAAGAAAAAAGTATTCTGTGAAACTAAAAGATGTAAATATTTTTTTCTAGGATAGAGGAACGAAAATTTCAGGATTTCGAGGATTTAGAATTGTTTACTTTAAAAGTAAAAATAAACATTTTGAACAAAAGAGGTATTTGTAGAAGTCAAATCCACTTAGAAAAGATTTCAACGCTACTTTCAAAACTTTGCTTTGAAAGGTTTTTGTAAAGTCAGATGAAATGCTTTTAGATAATAAAAACTTTAAAACTTCTCGAATCTACTTTTATGTTTTGGAAATTGAATTTTATTTGTGAAGACACTGTTTGTTACAGAAACTTTCCTCTAAGTTTATCAGTTTTCAGTGCAGACAATTGAAATTTTACATTATTTGTTCAAATTTATTATACCGACCATCAAAGTTACTTACCATCACTTTTTTATCCATTTCAAATAAAGTAACTGTAAGAAATAAAGGTGTATAAAGAAATATCAATCAAAGATGTTTAAAAAAATCTAAATATGTTATCCTTGCATTTCAAATGCAACGAATATGCACTCATTTCTAGCATAGTTTTATATTGATCTCCAAATATAAAATTTCAACTGAATCTCTTATGCATAATTTTATATTCATGGTTCCCTTAACAAAGTTGTTTTAAACTTCAAATTGCTATAGACATTTAAACCGCGTCCGTTTCGTTGCCTTGCACTTGTTCTGTTCCTTGTCTACATTAACGTAAACTACGCATTTTATTTCAATATTAAATTGGCGTTCCTTTCTAAGCCTGTGGAATATTAATTCTAATCTTCTCTCATTAATAATAAAATTATCTATCACACACGAGAAGACGCAAAAAGTTAGAAAAGTAGAACCATCTTCAAGGCAATTACACATCCCACAGATTGATTATGCAAGGGATTTGATTCTCTGAAGGTTTAATGGGGCAACAGTCCTAGAATCCGGTCGCCAACGAAAAATCTATAGATAGAGCCTTTGCACAATCCGTAAAGAAAGAGTAATAGTTGCCTCTACAATATTTTATTATCCTTTGACAACCATTTTAAAGTGAAATTTGTGTAATGTTTTGTCTTTTTTCAGTTGAAATATCCGGTATTGTCCGGATGCCGGACATGGGGTAACTTTTTTAATTTTCCATCTACAGACTTGAAATTTCATCTATGCTTTAACCTTCGCAGTAGTACACAGTACGCCAAAGGAGAAAAATCTTAATCCATTATTTCTTAATTCCGAGAAGGGTTTTTTTAATAAACACAATTTTAAAGCATTCACAAGAAACTCATTCAAATCTTGAGCGATGGCCAAAGATGGCACATATTCCCAGCTTGGCGTGAGACTGCTGTTAGCGAGGAACACTTCCATTGAATTTTAACTGGATCATATCTGCGATGGCCGGGTTTTAATATTTATTACGCCGGACAGCACTCGAATTTTGATGGTTCATAAACGCTACTCCCCGCATTAGCTCCGGACTCACCTCTCGCAACCCCTCTGCCTTCCGCCACTTGCCCCCGTCCGGTTTTATTTATCTCTTTCAAGCAGATACAGGACACTTAGGAGCAGCGAAGTGGACATTTGACCCCCTATCGGACTCGACAGCCACGCTTCTGATTTTATTGACTTGAAATGCTTATCACTGCGACAGCGTTTATTTTTTGTAAAAATATTTTTCTAGTATCCGACCCCGGCTTTCTTATCTTCATAAATGTTGTATGATGTTAAAATTTAACCACTCGTATATATTGACTGCATCACCGAATAAATTTTTATAGGGCACCGTTTCAATTTTGGTAAAAATAAGTGAAGTCGTTCGATTACTCTTTGGAATAATAATTTTACTGGTAGTTTTAGAGTAATTTTTGTCCAGTTTTTTAATGTGTATATACTGGTTTTTAAAGGAATAGTTGATAAATATTCAATAATATTTATCTACTATAATGAGCCGAATATAGTAATATATATGAAAGATCAGGTTTTAAGGATAAAATGTAGTCCATTTTGAAAAAGGAAAAGACAGCAGTTGTTAAATCTTCATTTATTTTATCGTAGACAATAGTATGTCACTTTTCAATAGTTAAATCAATGATATTATGCGAGTATCTATGACCAGATTGAAGAAGGTAACGCGCGACGTTGTTATTCGTTTACATGTTGGAGTGAAAAAGGGCAGATAGGATTGCGCACAAAGTTTAAGTGCCCAGAAAAGGGAATTTTCCCGGAACGAACTCGTGACTCGAAAAGAAAGTTGTAGTGCGCTTATTACGATAGAAGTAGAAGTAATTAAAATGAGGTGTCGTTAAAAGTGATTTAAGAATTAAAGAAGTTACAAAATTAAAATATCACACATATATATATATACTAGCCCAATATAGTATTTGGGCCAAATTTAAAATAATAGATTTTCAATTGATTCAGTAGGGTAGTTTAATTGACACGATAGATTTAAAGATTTGAATGCTTGAAATATTTTTAGTTTATTACTATGAAAAGTAGCTAGTTCAAAACTATTAAACGTTGTTTCGGTTTTATAACTAAGCAGTTGTTTTCAGAAGAATATTTTTGAAAAGTAAATTAGTTTAACACTGCGGAAGCGCACAAAATTTAATATTCGATGTGGTTTTTAAAAAGTCATTTGCTTCTCTGCATCAAGTACTTTCATATATAAAATAATCAGCCATACATATTTGCCCATTTCATGTTAAAATTGCTAGCCGCCTTCGGAGACCAGCTGTTCGCTTGTAATATCTATAGCCCCTATCTGCGCTTGCAACTTGGCGAAAAAATTGGACAATTGGCGGTGGAAGAGGTTGAAGTGACTCTGCCAAAGTTTTATTTTGCAACATGTCTGGAAAATGAAGGGTGGCGGGCCGAAGGCGACCATTGATGACATATCTAGAAGTCGTAAGTTTTCATACGAAATAAAAATTGTCGAAATTATTCCAGTGGTAGGGGCTGGGGTACTGTCTGAAGGTTTTTCCCCACAGACAATGTACAGTGGAGAAGCATATTTTCGATTTCTCTCAAAAATGGTGGGTGGTAGGGAGCAGGACGCCATTTATGATATATCTAAACATCATAATATTCCATACGAAATAAAACTTGTTGAAATCGGTCCAGTGGTTGGGGGACTGTTCTTCTTGTTTTGCCAGTTTCTTTAAACATATAGCTTTAACGATAACATTTTTTATGTGTTTGATGTACACTGGGGATACTGGGCAAAGTACATCAAACACACAAAAAAGTTATCGTTGAGGATATTCCAAAAAAAATCCCACCGAACTCATATAATTTCCTTCCTTCCTATAGAAAGAAAAATTGTCAATATAATACCGCAGGAACATTAAGGTCTGATGTCGATGCACAATTCCTCTATGCGACTTCCCTTTGTCATACGGGCCAACAAATTCCATTCCACAGTCCCAGATACTGTGAAGCATGTTCTCAGCCATTGACGCGCGTTCCATAGCCACCTTGCGTCTTCATGTCATTAGAATATGCCACAGACTGTGTCTGAACGCCTCCTTCGAGTGCAAAATTTAAAGAACTGAAGGTACGTATAGTTTAGTTTTAGTTTGGCTACATTAACGTCCCGCTTTGAAGCAACACGAGGACTATTTTGCGAAGGACCTCGTAATTTTGAACCGCTGTCAAATAACGAGGACGGCATCTGAGCTGGCACTCCCCCTCTCCAATCTTCCTCACCACACCACTGGGAGGATTTTCGACCCACTAAGAATGATTTAACGTGTAACAGGCTCGCATACACGCCGGATCTTTAGTGGAATCGGGTTTCAAACATGGAACCTCCGACCTCGAAGCTGAGAACATACCACCAGTCCACCACGGTCTAGGTACGCAAAACAATTCTTGGCATAGTAATGAAATAGACTATTATACGGATGTTATCCTCGTGATGAAGGGAAGACATATAGGACAATTATTATGCGCAAAACAAAACTTGAATATTCCTTCATTTCCTCCTATCGATGTTTCCAAAGAAGTTGTAGAAATTTGGAATCGATGCAACAGTTTTGAATATCCTTTTATATATATATTCACCTGTTATATATGATTACTTTAAGTATATAAAACAACACATAATGGGAATGGTAAATAGAAATAATTCTATCCAAAAATCGCAATATTTTCATTCAACACAACCATTTTTTTTCGATTAACACGAAACTTGAGCCAACAGTGCTATCCGCCATGTGAGTCAATTGGTGCCCATGTGACACACGTCAAGTGAGGTCCAACAATTTAATATTAGGACCCCACGCACATCTTGCAGGAGGGAAAAGAGTATGATGTAAAACGAGTGGTAGTTAGATGTTGAATGCATTCTCAGGTATGTAACTGGTTCGTGTGAGTAATTCCCCCAATTCGGTACTTTTTGTTATCAATAAAAGAATACCGACTTACTGAAAATTGGCTATGCTGGTTTGTAGGCATTCCATCTTTTTAAAATCGCACAGAACAAAACCCCGTTTTTTGTAATTATTTCCACCACTACAAAGGTTCAGTGGATGTTAGAAGCTTTGAAAGATCTAAAAATAATAATTAGTCTGTTATTGATCATGGAGATTCTAATCATAAAACTATTAACATTTCGGTGATAAATTGAGGCCATTGTTTAATACTTGATAATAATGCAAATATAATAGGCGAAGGAAGGTAATAACTACTGCAAAATTTGCAGTCTTATTCTTGCAAACATCAAAAAGTAACAATCGAAAATGTATTCATTGAGAAAAGGAACATTCTTTGTATGATGTAAACGCTGATTATAAGTATCAATGTTTGTAAAGCGGAATTTATAAGTAGTAAATTAATGTGAAGTTCAAAATTGATAAAACGACAGTTTGAGATGCTAAAAACAGGTCTTTCTGTGCTTGAAGTAGAAGAAATTAATCAAATATTGAACCCCAAAATGAGTCTAGATTGTCATTTTTTGATACTCTTGACGGACAGCCGAATTCGCTATCATCAGTAGCAAAAATTTCTGATTTAAATCTAGTTGAAATGAAAGGCTTACATAAATGCATAAAATAGTTACTCAGTGTTTAATGGTAAGTTTCAAAGATTTCCAGGCAACATTTGATAGCAACTGTACAAAACAATCTATGAAATTCTTCTTAGTAATTTTTATGATTTTATTGTATTTCTTTTAGGATATTTTCTCAGAAGTTATTATTAAATTTTATTAGGTGTGTGAATTAATTTTAAGGAATTTTTAAGAGATGGCATAAATGGTACTATATCGCATCAGGTCATATTGTTGCTACAAGGTGCGTTCGAAAAGTTCGGTGAATGGTCCCATAGTTGAATAACCGCGCTGGTTCGGATGCTGCGCTCACGCTGACGCAGTGAGAGACATGGCAACTAGTGCCCCCTAGCGTCCAAATCACGACAGTTAAGCGGAAGTGCGCGCTACGACCAATTTAAAGAGTGATTGTGAGAAGGCCCGTCACTGCGAAATGGAGCAACGCGTGAACAACAAGTTTTGTTTCAAAGTAGGCAAAACGGCGACGGAGACACACGAAATGTTAGTGAAAGTGTACGGTGAGGACGCAGTGAGCAAAAGGTGTGTTTTTGAGTGGTTTAAACGCTTTAGAGACGGAAAGGAAAATGTCAAAGATGATCCGCGTTCGGGTCGACCACCAACAAGCACAACTCCAGACAACATAGAACGAGTGCGACGGATGCTTGCGGATGATCGACGGCTGTCTTTGAGAATGATGGCAGAAGAATTGAAGATAAGCCTAGACAGTGTGAGCAACATTATTCACGAACATTTGCAAAAGCGTAAGAAAAATGTCTACGCTTTTCCGACATTGCGCAGATCCATCAACGTGTGACAACGGTACTTCGAGGGATACCGAAAGAAGTGTTTGCTGACAGTTTCCAGCAGCTGTACAACCGATGTCAAAAGTGTATTGTAGCTAATGGTGATTACTTTGAATGCCAGTAAAGGTATTTTGTTCGTATACATTGTTTCCCTTATTTTATGAGACCATTCACCGAACTTTTCGAACGCACCTTGTAATTTCGTGTCAAAGCATCATCACATTTAGTTTTCAGTGTGTGTTATTTTGCCGCAGTGTAAAAGACATTATTTTTTAGCGTTTATTATGTCGAATTTGGTGCCAACAGAACACAATTTGCGGGAAGCTTTGCTTTTTTGTTTCCGTTTGAAGAAAAGTGCTGAAATTGTTGTCCGAAGCTTATGGTGAATATGCTTCATCGTTTTTAACTTTTGAGTACTGGTTTCGAGGTTATCAAAAAGGTGACTTTGACTCGGAAGATAAAGAACGTCCAGGCCAGCCGAAGAAGATTTAAGATGAGTAAGTGGACGTTTTATTGAATATAGACTTGAGTTAAACGCAAGAAGAACTTGCAGAATCATTAAATGTTGATCGTTCAAAGTTTTCCAGCGTTTAAGGGTCATTGGAATGATTCTCAAGCAAGGAAATTGGGTGCGTACGAGTTGAAGTGGAGGGACGTTGAGAGGCGCAGGCTGACCCGTGAATTGTTGCTTCAAAGACACAGAAGGAAAACATAAGAAAGGCGCAGTTCGGGTCCGCACCGCAGATTTTTCGAGAAAACTTCGGGATTAAATCATAAAACAAGTATTTCGTACTAATATATAATTTAATTATCCAATCTCTTTAATACAATATTTACGCACAGTGGTATAATGGTTACAGAATAGATAAATCACAAACTACCACAGACCCTTGCTACATGCGATAAACTTGTGATTTATCTATTCTGTAACAGTCATACTACTCTGTGTAAATATTGTATTAAAGAGGTTGGATAATTAAATCATATATTAGTATGAAACACTTGTTTTATGATTTAATCCCGAAGTTTTCACGAAAAATCTACCCAGAGGACCAGAACTGCGCCTTTCTTATATTTTATTTAGAGTAGCTTTTGATGGCGCCATATTTTGACAGTATATAGAACTACATCTCGCGTATGCGTAGTAAAATATTATTTACTACAAATACTCATATTTCCCGTGATAATCAAATTTTAATACAATGTTTCTTTTAAATATTGTCAAGTATTCTGTTAGTTTCGTACAACTCGAAAGAAAACTATGCATGTTATAATCGAAAAACATGCGGTGTTTGAAATTTTCGATTTAATACCGATTTTAATTTATATTCTGATATTTTTATTATCTCACTTTAGGATCTAGTAATACTCCTCAAGCTCTTTAAAATGACACCAGAATCCACCTCCTAGCTGAACGCGTTTCCACGCTACACTTATTTATAACCGTACATAAAACTAATTCATAACAATCACGCGTATGCGCCTACACTGATACGATGGTGTCACAGGCAAAACAAATACTACGCCACAAACTCTTACGAATATGATCTATCCGTTGTGGGGTCAACCATTCTTTTCGCATTAATAGCCTCGTGGTTATCAGCGATTCAGATCTGACGGTATTTTGTTACACAAGAAAGTTCGACCGACTATCACTGTAACGAGCGGAAAGACGTTTACACGTCAAAAAGCTTTTCCACGTCGTGTTGTTGCGGGTGATGAAAAATTATTACGCTGCGATAATCCTAAGCCTAAAAAATCATAGTTCATGCCAGACGATCCATCAACATTGATGGAAAAACTCAATATTGCCGGGACTCTGTATATTGTGGGATCAGATGGGTGTATTGCATTATGGGCTACTGCTTCAACCAAATGAAACCATCACTGGTGAACATTATAAACAACAATTGATGCTACTAAGCAGAAAATTGAAGCAAATACGCTGAGTATAGGCGACAAAACATGACAAAGTGATTTTTCAGCATGACAACGCTTGTCCTCGTGTCACGAAACCACTCAGGAAACTTTAGACGCTCTTAACCAGTTAACTGTATCGACGTCTTTGGAAAATGTGTATCTAAACTGCGTAGCAAAAATTAAGGGGACATACGACTCTTAAACCTCAAAAAAATAGGGGACATACGACTTTAAACCTCGAAAAAATAGGGGACATACGACTCCTAAACCTCAAAAAAATAGGGGGCATACGACTCTTAAACCTCGAAAAAATAGGGGATAAACTGTCAAATTAGATACATTGTATCTCTGAAACAATACATTTCACAAACTCACATTTTTTCTAGAAAATTATCTATTCTATCTGTTATAATACACAGATTTTGAAACTTTAAAATTCATATGTATGTATTTGAGAGAGTAATAAATATGGGTATAATTTTTGGATAAAAAATGAGTTAGTGACCTTTTGCGCATGACTACGGATAAAATATCGGTCTAAACACAATATTTTGGGTATTTCAGTAGTCCAAATAGTCTATTCAAGAAATTGAACCACATTTTTTTACATATGAATTTAATTTTTATTTTATAAAACAATTTAAATTAAAGTGTTAAAAATAGTTAAAATTTCAACGTTTCTATCTCCCCACAAAATTTCTTTGGAGAGAAAATACAAAAAAAGTCTGGTTCAATTTGTAGAAAATAGCGTAATAGATATTCAGTAAAAATTTTATGTAAAAATATGCAATAGTTCTTGAGATATTGTGCGCGCAATTTCAAAAAAACACATTTTCAAATACAGCGCTTTAGAGACATAGCACTTTTCAATGTGTTCCTTGAATCGCTGATACATTTTCCATCATAAGCTTCATAATTATTGGAATTTTTTAAACGCGGATTGTTTTAAATTGTTCAGAAATAACTGGCGAATAATATATATTTTTTCAAAAAATCGAAAACTTTCGAGATTTAACAGTCGTATGTCCCCTTAAGCGATGACGAGTATACTCGTCAAACACAGAGTATGTGTAGTATGGAATTAAGTTGTGATGAAATGACTTTATTTTCTTATCTTATTAATCACATTCATTTATTTACTTAAATTGACATAGTTTGCATATGAACCCGTAAAAAACATGACAAATCAATTTATTACTTTGATTCTGCTGTTGGAGAATGGTATTGAGCAAAGCATGGTACACAATGCATAATGGAACTTCGCAAGTTGAACACCAATATCGCGATCGATTCTTTCCGAACATTATTTTTATAACAATGTGCACACTTCCTTAGATCAGTTGAAAATATTGCGCCACTTATTGCATAGGCTAAAACAACTTGTGAATCCTTTATTGCTTCAGTGACGACTAATAACAGTCAACCATACATTTACGGAAAAATAATTCATATTTATTATTTATAAACTTTTATTTCGACTTGGCCTCAAAATATTTCAAACATCTTGAATTTTACGAATATATTTTAGTTTTCACTAAAATTGCAATTTAAACTGCAAATTGTCGCTACTGTTTACTCATGACGAATATATTCGTCATAACACAAAATTGTGCACTTTTTCATGACGAGCATACTCGTCATAAACAGTTAACTGGTTAATTGGGATGTCATCTCATGATGATACCTCACCTTCCGTATTCTGCAGATATTGCTTCTTCCGATTGCATCCCATTCCAAATGATGCCTCGCGGCTTGTCTGAGCATCTCCTCCATTGTTAAGAGGATACCAAAAATGAGTAGATTCGTGGATAGCCTCTAAGGATGTGTCATACTTTCGATGTGGAATCCATCATTTACAAGAAAAATGGGGGAAAGTAGTGGTTATCGATACACAATATTTTGAGTGATCGATTTTTAACCATTCTTTCACAATAAAGCCGTGTATTTACCAAAAAATCCTAAATTAATTCGCTCACCTAATAAACATTTCTGATCTCAAAACACATATTAATGTATATATCTCTTAAAGGAGAAAAATATTTTGAAATTTAAATTAAATGGAATAAAAACTCAAGCAATGAAGACTTTCGAAAATGAATCATAAGCAAAACTAACTCTGCAGATTTCAAAAGTAATCTGTTTGTAACTTCTTTTTCAAATATGAATTTTTTCATTCGAAAATAAACATCTATACTGATAAAAGGCAATGTTTGTGTGCGTGCGTATGTGTGTGTCTCCGATGTCCTGACAAATCTATCGTGCTTACAGCCATGAAATGTGGCACACAGGTAGTCGTAATGGTGACTGAATGCACCTCGAAGCCGGAATTTTAAAATTTAATCTAGAAACATTTTTATTTAATATTTTGTGTTGTTTTGGGTGATTTCTCGCACTCATTTCTCAATAGCATGGCTTCGAATAATTGTACGAAAAAAACAGTTACGCCATCGGAAAGATCAAACGATTTCCGTTCTAATGAAGTTTGTTTCGTACGTCTAATGTAATTCACTGAATTTTGAGAAATATTTGATAAATAGTCACTTTTATGGTAATTTTTAATAAGGATTTCTTCAAATTCTCGCATCTGACGTTCTAACATCTTTATAATTTTCATTTTGTCAGCTTATAGCTGGAACGTTTCTGTTGGATTTAAAACAAGAACGGTTAAAATGTCTTTTTTCGTTTTTTTTTTAAATTATTTTTTCCCTGATCATTTCAAACAGTTTTTTGCTAGCGAGATTTAACAGCGAGAGTTTCTCCGGACGATCCCAGAATGCATTGTTGCTTCCTCGCAGGAGGTGATGTAATATGCTTTCATTACCAGCATACAATTCTACAATCCGATTCCTTCCGGTGACGTCATAACATTCGCGTCATTGTCGAGAGGAAAAATAAGCGGGAAAATCAATAATGTGTATTTTTTGTTTTGATTTTGTTTTCAAAACTTTTTCGTGTCATGAGTTGTGGGATTTTTTTCCTTTTTGTCAAAATCCTGATTCCACGGGCAACGCCGTGCGCGTACTGCTAGTTTGGTAATATATTATTCGATTAAATGTTATTTTTTTAAAAAAGGTATGCAAAAAAATAATTACGTTGTAAAATACATTCTTTTTCTCAAACCCATATAAACTACAGAAAAGTCCATTGTATTGATAATCTATTGAAACTCATGATTTTTCACACATTTCACATTTATTTTATATGCCACTTTTAATTCCTTTAAATTTCTTGTACAAAAAAACAGTAAAAACAAGTATTTATTTATTATTCTGTAAAATATGAAGTTTCTTATAATTTTGGACAAATAACTCATAATCAATTGGAAGTCAAAAAAAAGAGTAATCGTTTATATTTGTTTACTCTAAGAACAGCACTTTCGCAAACAGTGTTTCTTCGCCGCCAGACTTTTCTTATTCATAAGTCTTAAAATGAAACCATTAATCTTCCTAAAGCTCTAAAAGAAAACTTTTAAGAGAATCCAGTTTTGGCATCCTGCATTTAACTTCGTTTTGAAAAAGTAATACTTTCTATCTCAGAAATGATTTGAGGAACATGAAACATTTATTAGATACAGAACTTTTTATTTTTTCCAACGCTGCTGCAGGTTTTTTTCTCTCATATTTGTTTCCTTTCTGTTTTTATTTTTATTTCGTTTCTGAAAAAAAGAAAAAAATGTGGTGTCCAAAGTAATCGTTTTCTATATGAAATTGGAATTACTTTTGAAATGTTTTAGGACACGCAATATTTTCAAAATAAAATCCACATAAGAAAGAGGAAATAGAATTATGGCTATTCAAACATAATCTCTCAAAGTATCTTTACAAATTATTTGCAAGATATTTAAGGATTTAAAAATTTAGAATCAGATTAAAAGTATACTTGTACACGCAGTTAATATTTCCTTGGTAAATATTTAACAGGAAACTGAACAGATTTACTGTCAGTTAAAATATTCAAAACCGTTAAAAGAATTGTTTCAGGAAAATCAATATTTGTTTATATGGTACATACGCCATTAAATATACTCTGAATATTAAATTAGGGTGCTTCTTTACAGGAAAAATTAACATGCTATGAGTTTCTTTTTTTCTGAAAAAATATAAAAATTCCAAAAGATTAACAATTTTTTTTATTTTCATTTAATTGAAAACCTGCTTTCTCCCGTCTTTCTATTGCTTACCTAATTGTATTTCGCAAAGTCTGATGAGTTACAGAAGCTTTATCTGGACAGAAAATAATATAGGTCTCCAGTCAATAATTATTATATGTGATCGATTTTTTTACTGAATCGCAATCGATTATAACATTTTAGATGCATTATAGTAACAACTACATCAATTGGGGTACTATATTTAGTGGCATTTTCAGCTAGTCGATCTATTTATAAAATTAAGTTGAAGTCTGAAAACTCCATTTTTGTATTATAATTTCAAAAATGTAATTAAAAAATGAAATCAAATTATTTTTTGATACAACTGAATCTCCTCTCGGCTATTTTAGAGATAAGTCAGAGGATAATATTTGCCATTTTCTACAATAAATAAGATATCTCGATTCGTATCTAGTAAGGTGTAGTTGGAACATGCAAGAGAACTTAAACGATTTTTATAAGTTTTAACATAATCAGAGTAATAGTTTCTGCTACATGAAGAATTTCTGAGATATAATATAATATTCCACGTTTGGGTTACACATAGATTAAAGCATGAGAAGTATCGAGCAACCATCCGAAAGTAATTTTTACTGGACTCCATAACTCTTGCGACAAAATAAGACCATGATTCAGCTAATAAGTTCTATAAATTATATACTGATTAAATGTAATCACCCTGCTTTCTGGAATTAACAGTTTGGTTATTATTTAATGCTAATTTGCAGCATTGAGTTCAGTTTTTGCTATAGTGACAGCATATCAGCAAGACAACACAGCACAATTTTAAATACATATTAAAGAAAAACTTAAGTGTGTAGGATACTAACGAATATCTCTAATGATTAGATATGGCCAGAAACAATTTCTTTCCAAAAACATTAGTCTTCATATTAATCGCGAAACTGGACAAAAATGGAAATTGCGCTCTTTTATTTTCGCAAAAATATAAATCTTTATAATAACCTTTCACAAAAGAAAGATGCTTTTAACTATGATCTATCAAAGTGTCAGATTTTTCATCGCCTGCCTTTTGTTGAAAAAATATCCCTCACAAAGTAAAACTTACCGTATGATGAATAATCCGATTCATTCTTCAAAAAGATGGATTGCGCGAAACTCTTGAAAAGATCCTAACACAACCTGTCACAGCACCACAATTTATCCGTCTGGCCAGCTGCATATTGGCTATATGCCACAAAATATCTTCCGACATGAAATAAATGAATAATATCCAATGAAGATAATAATCATAATTTTTTTGTGATGATATTTCTCTTTAGACGCCAGAGATTCAGAGATAAGGAGATATAAGTAGAATGGGGGCATATTTTAGTTTTTCTGAATATTCAATAGATTAATTTGTAGAATTAATCGCCTCATATTTTTGCATTTGCTCGGTATTTCAACTACTGGAAGAATGTTAATTTTTATGTATGATGTGTTGTATTTGTATAAAATGAAAGTATATGTATATGTCTCGTTAAATCCGCAATACAAAAGTTCTGTATATAGTTTGTACTTTTTAATTGAATATATATTTATTTTATATCGTTTTCTTCTGTCCTTACCATTCGAGCTATTCTTTTATCATGATTATATTTGTAGTCAATTACAATTCAAGTTGGCAGTAAGAAAGTGAATGAAAGTGATAAATCACTACTTGTACATAAATTGCCCTCAGCATAATCATAATGAATGTGCCAGCAATTCATATAAAATTAAACAGAATTTAGTGACCGATATTCAGGTACAAAATATATATTTAATACAAACATTGTTTAATGTCATAGATTTATCTAAATCCCGTATATACTTCAAAAATACAGATTAAATATAATTTTTTAAAGTTATAAACCATATAACACGTATTTTGCCATTCACTCGTAGATTTCTATGTATTATTAACTTCGATTATCAGTGATCATAAATACACATTAATAATTAGCAGTTCAGTGAACATATTCCTCCTTATTTGAATATAACAGAACATATCGACAGAAAATTAATGTGACTGAACAGGTTGATTATCCCTTTATCGCAACACAACTTAAACAGTCATTTGAATCTTAGAGAAATCATGTTAAATGGCTTCATTCCATTCGTAAATAATGACCACTGCAGCATGGGTATCGAAAGGTCATGAATTCGATTCGGCTTCAAGTACTGATGTAGGATTCATAAGCATAAACTCTGATTGCTATCTAAACTTCTTCACACTGAAGTTGTTTTGAATTTCGAGCGACTGAAAGCGAGATCAGCTGCCGTCCTTGATAGCATATCGTTATTCAGAAAGTTAATATTCGTCCCCAACAACTAGGAACCTAAATACTAAATTAAACATAATTTAACAAGTTAAATAAATCTCTAAATTAAACAATGAACTCGATAGTGCCATAACATATAACCTTGTAATGTTAGTACCTTTTGGAAATTCCGAAGAGATAAACTTAAGAAAATGTACAGTTTAGAGCTATAAGCTACAAACTAAATCACAAGAATTTACAAGTACAGTCATGCCTGTTTAGACAAATGCATGATTTATAGGTTTACAGCAAATAACTCTTTGACAACAACTGGCATTCAATGGATTAAAGTAACTTAATAAAGCTCCCAAAATCCAGAGGAAAAACAATAGTTAAATCAGTCGAGCAGTGGCGAATCCAGGATTCGGTTCTGGGGGGGTTGAGGTCATAAAAATTTTGTATCGTTGTGACGAATGTCAAACCTCTTGGCTTATATAAGCCAAAACACTTTAACTTTACAGGCTTTTCTCTCCTGACAATAAGAAAAATAAAGAACACTACAATATTTTCGATAATTTAATAAAAAATACAATGAAATAACTAGCCAAAAAATGCTTTCGACCACGCCAACGCTCAAGTGCAAGTGGAATGACTAGAAAAGTGGAAAATTTTCGAGCCTTTCAAGTCAGAAAGCAATGTTGTCACGATTTTACTACTCTTTTTTAAAAATGAAAATTAAGATCAAACAGTTGTAGTGATTTTAAATTAAATCAAGATTTTTGGTTTAGCTCTGAAGGGGCTGCAGCCCGATAGCCCCTCCCCTGGATTTGCCACTGCAGTCGAGAAATGACAGTTACAGGTCATAAGATCATCAAATCGAAAAGCAAAAAGCCATTAAAATATCCATGTTAAATTGGCGAAATTATTGCTGCTTTCTTGCACGTGAGAATATTATATTGTAGGTTTATAAGAGCAGAAGATTGACATCATTTCGTAACACATATGCAGAGAAAAAAATGGCGCATCCACCTACAGCATGTTTAAGCAGGTGAAATGGGGCGAGAAATATTAGACAGATGGGCTTGTCTTGATGGGGATTAGACTTGTGGGTTTTTAAATATTTGATACAATATAACCTTAGAAATATTCACTGTATTCTGCGAATAAATGTTAATTAAATTCTTCCTTTACATGGCATTATATCCGAAGCACAATAAAAATAATTTCACATCAAATCCTCCCAAGGCAGATAACATCATATATGCAACCAAACTACTCGAAATCTACAAAACGTACATTAAGTAACACAATACACCAGCATTTCTCTCCTCTCCAAACAAACTTGTTAAGATACCTAGACAAGATTAAAACAATGGACTGAATGCGATTGACGGAAACTAACTGCAGATTAGATCTTCCGATGACACTCCCAGAATAAAAGCTCGCTCGCTTGAACCGAGAAGGGAATTCCCATAATCTCCCAGACGATCGTCCTCCTTCTACAAGATTAATTACTCTTGGAATATTAATGATCCGTCTCGGAGTTGTGTGAGCGGAAAAATCCAAACCGGCACTCGGCTGATGGAGATTCATCGATCGGGCACTTTCCGATTCAGATTAGGAGGCTTTTGTGTCCAATCCGCCTACTCACAGATTAGGTTCCCTTAGATATGCGCTCGGGTCTCTTTCCGCTTAGTATAAGAGGCTTAATTTAGACACAATGTGTATTTGAAGTCTAAGGACATCACTTTCGACGCAACTGAGAATAATTTCAGAAACTGTTAAGATCCAATATTCAGTTAAACATGGCTTATACTTTAGAAGCACTATCTCTAGATGTTTGATCTCCAAATCATACTTATTATGCCTAAGACTTCAAAATTTCAGTTGGTACTTTCGAATTCCATAAAAAAGTGTCAAGTATGTTGTAGGAAAACAAGTTAATCTGATGGCATGATAAATTTGAATGTCATAAATTTAGAAATCATGTGAAATTCTTAAATTGAATATCAAATAGATGTTTTCTAATAGAAATGTTAAATTCCATCATAGCTTTACTGAACCAAAAAAATTGATTTTTTTTTTGTATTTTATATTAATGCCTACTTTCGAAACCAATCGAGAATATTCGAGACATCCCTCTTAATCACTGCCAAATCTAGGATTCGGGTCTGGGGGGTGGGAGGGCCTGAGGTCATAAAAACTTTGTATCGTCGTGATGAATGTCAAACCTCAAGGCTAAAGTAAACCAAAACTCTTTAACTTTACAGAATTTTCTCACCCAACAATAAGAATCATAGGAAAACAATACTATACTTTGTAATTTTTATTAAATTATCGAATGAAATAACTAGCCAAAAAATGTCTTCGATCGTGTCCAAGCTAGTGGAATGACTACAACAGTAGGAAAATTTTCGAGCCTGTCAAGCCAGAAAATAATGTTGAAACGTTTTTATTATTTTTAAAGAGGTAAATTAATAAAAAACAGGTTGTAATGATGTTAAATAATATCAAGAATTCTGGCTTGGCTCTGGGGAGCCTATAGCCCGATAGCCCCCTCCCTCGATTCGCCACTGCTCTTAATGATAAGCCTAAGTTAAGAAAGGAAAATATCAGTAAGCACATCGTTATCTGAAGTTTCTAAGCATACTCTTTCTGTGTTTTGACCCAATTTTTAAATGCACTAGACCAACCTACAAGCTAAACAGAATAGTGTTCGATCCCACCCGGGGTCCAGATACTAACTAAAGCCATCGCAGCTGGTTTATATTCCTCATTTGTACTGGATAATTGAAACATTCTTTCAAAATTCGAAAACTTGTCTACGTTTTCCATATCATGATTTGAGCTTAATGTTTTTTATTAGAAATACACTCACTGGGTCTTAATACAATTTGAGTTTAAATTAACCTATAACTTTGAATTGAACTTCTCAGAGTCGATCTAGTTGTCAATGCGAATACCTGAAGTGAGAAAAGGCATAAAGAGAAATTTTTATTCTTTCTCGAAAGTTCTTTAAAACCGTCATGTTCAACAGAAGATCGTATTTTATTGTTAAAAATTGGCATTTATGTTGCAAAAATGCGACACCAATTCTACGGAAGTGGTTTTTAATATTCAAAAACCAACCTATGCCAGAAACCGTGAGTTTGAAAAGTGAGTTATCACCTAATAATATCCAAATCGTGATCCCTGGTGCATTTCTTTGCCCACCTTATACTCCATTTGATTTTATCTTTGGGGTCATATGAAACACTCTGTTCACAGAAAGAAATCGAAAGACACATTTGATTAAGAGATGCCAAAGCTCACTCATTTTCAAGCGCAAAGGAAAGAAACACTTGAATTTGGATCTGATAATTTTTTACTAGAGTCTTGTGTTACTCTGAAATTTCTCACTTTGAAACTATTATTCATCAAATTCCTTTTCCACGTAATTCTATTTTCAACGACTCAAAAGATATAAAAGATATTCCATTTATAGGCTAAACAAAACTCTCACTGGAAACAAAAATTGTACATATGATAATCAGTGAATTAATATTTAAGCTTATTTATAGCACAGTTCTATTGCTTTCATTTAAAAATGAATACTTATATTCCGAAAAGATATTTTTATCATCCCGCCAGTCTTGTTGCAATTCATAAAGTCTGATTCAAATCGTAGAATTTTTTATATGACACTCTTTCTCGGAAAACGTATTGTTACGATTCCGACGGATTCGTGGATTGAATGGACTTTAATCAAGGCGGCAAAAACAAAAGTTTATGTACAGTCATATTTACAAATATTTACAGTTGGTAAAGCAAGACCAATGCAGTCTTTAAAAGTTTCTAGCAGTTCAAATCAACTTACAGCACTTGTAAAATTCACAACAGAGATTATCAATAAATCTCAATACAGCGATCAAAGAATTCTCGTTAGCTCACTAGCTTTCTTTGCCGATCAAATTCTAACTTGTGTTCAGCAACGGATTTCGAGATTGCCACTTTTGGACGATTTTACACCGGAAAGGGGTAAGGCAATGAGTCATATGAGCTCATTCCAGAATTCTTTGTTAGATGATGTCCAGTAAAATGTAAACATCACCCTTCCATTCTTCACTTTCTCCCTATTTTTATGAAAATAGGGAGAAAGTGAAGAATAGAAGCCTGGCGCATGTGCAAAAGCACGGAGAGTTTCCGAATCCGTTGCTAAACACTCTATTGGCTTGAGAGCTTGCTTTTATACTTTTTCAACAGGAAGTGAGGCTATTACATAAGAAGTGATGTAACCTCTGGAAACTTGAAGACATTTCTGGTTCTTAGTAGAGATATATCCACAGTTAAAGATTTTTCCAGAAAATTCCTTTTGTCGCCAAAGTCACCAACTTTGTCGCCAAAATGGTTTCCAAATTTGTTGCCAAGTCGTTGAATTTACAGAATTCGTAACAGTAGTATTGGTTTGACACGTTTTTACCGACGGAATATTTCTGTAAGCAATTCAGAAAGAGCGTTTTGACACAGATAATCTGAAAGAAATCTATGTGACATTGCGGTTTCTCAGTAAATTCTCACATCGAGGGGATCGTAATGCGTAGACCCTAAAAAATATTGGATAAAAGTAAAGTTTCTTACTGAGACCTTTGGATCATGAAAATAAAATCTGATAACTCGTTCACAATCTAAGGAAATAATATTATTTTCAGCGAAACTCTTTTTATTTGTTCTTTTCTCCGAAATAAGCCCTGAAGTGGACATTTTTTCGGCCGTTTCTCAGTGAAAAATTCCTCAGCTTTAAACACTATCATTTAATTTGATTTGTTTCGTGCTCGTGCAAATTTAATTTTCTATCGATTTTTCACTCACTTCCTTATGTGCTCGAGTTTTGGAATTTTGTACATTTACGTAGATTCGCACGTGCGTTACGTAGATCGGCCGTCGATTGGCTTAAAATAGTGAAATTCAAAAATTTATAACTTGGTCAGTTTTAGTCGCAGAAGAACAGAACTTTTTTCGTTTAAAATGTTAGAGTGTCAAGAATATTTTACTAAATATGTTAATAGAACTAGGAAAATGTATAAAAAATTTATACCTTGTCATTTTTTCAGCAGTGCATTTATAGATTCAAACTGCATAATATACTATTCTTTAGGACATTTAATGAATTTTTCCAACTGGAAGTATTTGCCAATCTGTACTTCTTTCATGCAATATATTTTTAATATTCCTAACTGGCATCAAAGATCTTTTAGTTTTGAACAGTTTTCGCACCAGGTCATGTCCATTGGTTTTCAGCACTGAACTTGGTGAAATAAGTGTTTTTGTTATATTGCAGTCAGTTATGTAGTGGATCGTGCGAATACAAACCGAACCTGTGGCGACCCCAACAGCGGCACAATATTGTAAAATATTTCTGGCAATATTGAACAGTATTGTGAACACCGATGTAGACCGAATGCCGTATCAAAATTCGTGAAAATATTGTAAATGTAAAGTTTTGACACAAATATTAGTTTCAGCTTAATAATTACCTAGTCTTTTTTATTACCTTGTAGCTGATAACCCAGTTTTGCTCGGGATTCATATTTTTTCACATCCGCCTCCGCTCTTCTCCTTCGAATATTGTCACAATTTCCCAGAATTATAAATATTCCCAATATCAAACCTAATTACTTATTTAGAGTATGGAACACAATTTTCCTTCCGGCAACAACATCAATATTTCTTAATCAGCATTTGTTACACTTACAAACATTGTTTTCAAGCCAGGTCGCCTCACCCACTGAGCCGAGACATCGATCGGTGAAGATAGATTATGGTAACCGAGCTTGTTCCATTCGAAGTATGCATCTCTACCTCTTATTTTAATTAGTCTTTTTTATTTAATTAACTTTTTAGAATTTCGAGTCGATAGTATCATTTGAAGCCAAAGAGAGATCGATTTTCGCTCCGTTGTGAAACGTTTAGAGGAGACATCCATTATATATTTCTTTCAGTTATAGAAATAGTTACTTTCAAAATTAGACGGATCTATAACTCGAGAAGCTATTGTCGGATCTTCACAAAACTGGTGTCTATGGAAATGGCGCGAGGAGATAAGTTTATTCAGATCCACGAACTGGGGTCAGTGACATACGCCTGGTTGACACTAGGGACACTATTGGGGATCAGTATGGTGCTCAAACAGAGGTCTCGTGTGCAATGATTTTCACAGTGTTCTACAGAAAACAATAAAATCTAGATAGATAAATAATTAGACATATTCTACAAATGCATCGATGTAGGGTTCGAAATAACTACGCAGGAACTATGATGTGGAAAGCAAATTCATAACAAATGTTGCTTTTATGTCTTCTTAGGGATGATGTGGTAGGGATTCTATATTCCTGTATAAATATGATACACAGGGTTAGCACGAAGACTTTCCCTGATTATAAAATTTTATTACAAATAACCGTTGAATGTAATAATGTAATTTTGATACCATTTGGTAATTGGATTGGATTGGAGTGTATTTAATAGTTTTTTGTGCCATTCTATAGCACAAAAAACTATTAAAATGTTAATGCATTATAGTACTTCCATTTGGCCGCTACGTATGATTTAACGTGCAACAGGCCCGATACACGGCGGATCTTCAGTGGAATCGGGTTTCGAACCTGGAAGCCGAGACCTTACCACGACAACGAATATAACGCACACCAGGACCGTATTCACATTGTAGAATCGGGTCTCGAACCCGTGATCCTCCGGCCCCGAAAAAGAGATTCTACCACAAGTCGACCGTGGCATGCACATAAACTCGTTTTCAGTGAAAATAAGTTGATTTTTAATTATTAAACTGCAATTGATTATTTAAAATTCCCTGATAAGAAGACTTTTCTAAGCAATCAGTTGTAGTATAGTCAATTGTAACTTCTTCTATTAATTTAATTAGATTTCCGTCCCATTTAAAAGCTACGTACAGCTATATCAAGATGACATTGAGCCAGCGCCTCCCTTTCCAAACTTCCATACAATAACAGTGGGAGGACATCTGACCCCAAACAGATTTAATAGACAACAGAGCCTCGTCCACGGCGGACCTTCGATAGAATATAGTCCCGAAACCAGGACTCTTCTACCAACTCAGCATGTTCCTCTTCTTCCAAACTAACGACTTTCCATGTAACATTTACATAAGAAACATCCTAACAACTTGTAAATATTTACCATTTTTATATTAATATGTTGGCTGGCGATCACGCACTTCGACTCTCACCTGTGATTCACATCTACTGTCTAATTAAATGTCCCTTCTTTACTGTAGTTAAGAGATAGCGGAGAGGGTATCATCTTATTAGATAAAAGGTCCGAATATCCGCGTCTCTATTAATATGTTGGCTGCCGATCACGCGCTTGGACTCACACCTGTGATTCACGTCTACTATCTAATTAGATGGCCCTTCTTTACTGTAGTTAAGAGATATCTGAGAGGGGGGTCATCTAATTCGATAAAAGGTCCCAATATTCGCTTCACTATTAATATGTTGGCTGGCGATCACGCACTTCGACTCACACCTGGGATTCATGTCTACTGTCTAATTAGATGACCCTTCTTTGCTGTAGTTAAGAGATAGCGGAGAGAGGGGTCATCTAATTAGATAGAAGGTCCGAATATCCGCGTCACCCGAATATGGGTGAAGCGGTAGACAACGTGCTAATGTGGCTCCTTTGTGTATAAGAGATGAATATAGGTAGGATGGTCTTCCTGAATCCTTCCAACTATGTCTTTTAGACCATCTCTAATTATCTATTACTTATACCACAATGAGACGTAAATTAAACGATGAAATCACTGTACAACAGAACCCCCTAACTGATTTGATCGTATGCCGTAAGTGAATCGAATTCTCGCAATTTCAAACTTATAGACTAACGGGTCTATTTTCGTACCGCGGTTGGGTTGGGAGTGTTTCGCCTTTCGGCCGCGGGACGTTAATGGCTTTTTCTCGACCGAAAGAAGGGGTCTGATTCTCGTACCTCGGTCGTTTCGAGCATCTCGCTTTACGCTAGGAAGTGGCGTATTTCTGCTGCGCGCGCAGCAAATCAAGCGATCGTCATGCGTAGTTCGAGTTTTGAATCGCCAAAGGAACTATGGCGAAGCGTACATTTGCTTCCCAATTCGAAATGTTGGATTATTTTGAAAAATATCCACAAATTTTAAGTGGGAAAGTTGATCGCATCTCTTCAAAACACACCAAGGGTTAAGAGGTGGGAAGATTTAACTTCTGCTCCTATAAGATGCATTATAATGCATCTTTCTTGCTTTCATAAGTCCATTGTTAAGGGGGGAGGGTTAAACCATTTATCTTTTATAAAATATGCATTTATAATAATATTATACATTTATAGAACATGAATTGCAGTCTTTTTTTCAATATATTGATGTAATTTTACCAGTTTTCTAGAGAGAGGAAAAGTAATCAACCTTTTTCCATGCCAATTATTCTAACATGAATAAATCTTATAAATTAATATTACAAACCACTTGTTTATTTTTCCAATTACATAAGAAAATAAAACATGAAAAAAAGTTATTAAATTCAGCAAGTTTTCACAACATTAAAAAAATTACATCTTTATCAAGGAACAAGAAAAACTCTTTTATTGTCAGATTTTTCAAATACTTTGTAAATATTTGACAAATTTCTTTGAATTAAAACCCAAATAAAAAATTGTAATGATATATACGGAATGAGGAAAGTCATTCCACACTCAATGTTAAAAAAATGTTAAAATGTTAAAATGTTTAATTTAATAAGAAAATATTAAGTAATTAAATCTTAGCTAATTATCAAATATCAATATTGTCTGTCTTGATGGAATAGTAAAAGATTTAACTACTTTTAAAGATTTAATTACTTTAGATTGTCGTATTAAATTATTAGATTAAATTATTTAAATTCGATAAAAGATTTAACTACTTTTTAAAAAATCTAAAGTAATTGATAAATTCTTCTTCAGATTGGTCAAATGGATTACATTTATCCCGATAAACCCTTTCTAAACACAATTAACGTCTTAGCAGCCTTCATTTTAAATGAAAATTTAATAAGTTCTGATATCGAAGCAACACTTCTCGCTAGCGAATAGCGTTTACGCCAGGTACAGAGCTGGCGAGAAATCGGAGTCCTTTTTTCGACCGAGCGAGATCCCAACCGGTTAGAAAAACGGATACGAGAATCGCACTTGTCGTGAACGGGCGGAAAAAGTGACGTCTCCCAACCCAACCGGGGTACCAGAATAGACCCGTTAAACTTATAGACTGAAACAAAGGGGTCTATTCTGAAACACAGGTTGAAAGAACATTCCCTTTCCCGTTGTTAACGTGTGGAAAAAGTGACGTCTCCCAACCCAACCGGGTGTACCAGAATAGGCCCGAAAGTCATTCACAGACGTTATAATTCGATACAAAAAATGCGTGGAATCCATAAATTTTTAGAATTTCCTTCAGATTCTCAGCTGAATTAAAATAACAACGCATTCCCAAAACAAAAGATGTCATCTAATTAGTTAGTTAAGAAGATGAAACAGTCAAGGGGTTAACTGCGTGTTACATTACCAAATATTCTTGATTGAATTCTGATATCAAACAGGTTCGTAATGTCTCTGGATCCTTCTTGCAGATTTGCTTCCAGACCATCGGCAAGCTCTATCATGACATGAAATTATAAAAGCATACTTCAGCAGAAGCGGCATTATCTTTACATGTGACCGGTAGCATAAAATCTGCATTTAAGGCCATGTGTTCAGTTTCAAACCGTAACTCAGTTTAGTCCCAAATTAGTTTTATCATTTTTGAAAACAACTGAATCGGTGTTTCACAATATTCTCTTCAAGTTAGAATCTGGAAAACTTTAGTTCGGTGCCTGACAAGATAAAGAAACGTCGTTTGGACTCGAGGATGCAAGGACACACGTAAGAGCTTATGTTTTTTAGTACCAACAATATACAATAATAGAGATGATTCCCGTTGTGCGCATTACAGTAAATAATATAACGTTTCTACTATTTCTTTTTTAGCACTTAAATTCTTTACCGATACTTTTGCTAAACAGTAAAAATGGCTTATACTTTGCGCTCAAGAAATTATCTCTATATTTAATTATTCTCTTGTGAATAGTAAGGACTTATTTTAATGCTCCAGATGCTTTTCACTTGTTCTCTCTTAATTGTTTGCTGTGAACTGTTTATTTTTTGTAATGCAAAATTTTATAGCCTTACCAAATTTGAATTTTGGAGACTGTAAGGGTTAATAGCCAAATGTTTAGGAAATATGGTAATTCTAGATGCTCATTCTGTAAGAAGATATTTCTGAAAATATACACTGTCAATATGGGCAAATTTTCTAAATGTGAAGATTTGGAATTCAGAGAATTCTATTTCTGGAACTTCACAATTGGATTGTTTTTAACAACAAACATGTAACGATCAACATATTGTGTCCTATGCTGTCTTTGAATTGTTTGGGAATTGTATCCTGTATTGTGTTAAATTTTGGAAACTATGTTTAGATAATAGTCAAATTATAGTTTTTTGTATCTAGAATAGTGCTTGGATACATGAAAATAATATTGTAAAAATTTTGATTGGTGATCCACATCTTATGCAAGATATTCTGTGTTGAAGGACACGATTAGAGGACTACTCGTAATATAGAACAGAAAATTGTGGACTAGTGAGTTAATTTTTTTTAAGAAGGAAAAAAATAGGTCTTTACGTTTTTCCTGTCAGATGGTGGATGTAGGTTGTTGTCTCTGTATACTTGCGACTTCCAGAGTGGCACTTCTTAAATTTTTAGTGAACGCGTTCTCGTATTTTTGATTCATGATAGAGCGTCTTTGATGGTCATAATTAAGTCTTTATAGAGCATTTCTTTCTTTTTTTTTGCTGGTTAGATTTTTTTTTTGTTTTGTTTTCTTCCGCATGCTGCGGCAGGTCGGAATTTCTTCCTGGTAATGCTCCAGATATTGAAAATAAAATTGTTGTCATTTTATTCCCAAAAAGTCGTCAGCGAGTTTTGGAATTGCGTGATTTTTCTAATTTTCAATCTATGAATGTCAAAGATCGTTAATCTTTTGCAGTCTGAAATATAATATGACGCATAATTATAAAAGCCCGAGTATAAGGATTAATTTAGCACTTTAGGAAGCTGCAGAATATTGTTATTAATTTGTTTCAATTTCTAAAAAGTAACGTGTTTTATATATGGCTTTCATGATAAGCGCTATTCAAGAATATGAAAAAGATGCATCATTAAGAATTTCGAGTGACCCTCGACATAGGGGTGCAAAGGGTTAAAGAAAAGCACGTCAGAGGAGTGCAAAAGGGCTAAATGCAAGTCTTCCGAAATGTATATGGCTAATCGGGCGTATGCTAATTATGTTAATTTCGGAAAAACTTTTAATTTATTGCTCCTTTCCAGTAATATTCCACGCAATTTAATACATAGATCTAAAATATTTTTCTCTCGACATTTTTTTGAAATTATGGTATGTTTTCGAAACATCTTCTCGAGAAATAATTTCGACAAATAAAAACCAGTTATGTCACTTGTTTGATAATGAAATTCTTCGAAATATGTAATCAAAGTCAATATGACGTATTAGCGGGGGTGGAGAGGAACAGTTATATTTACAAAGAAGCTCTTGATATATTTGAGAATATTTTCTGAATCTGATATATCGGATCTAATACATTCTGAACGACAAAGATCTTTGGAAATATCTTATTGTTATTCAAATAAACCCTTTACTGTGTTGTTTTTCTGTGATTAGACTACCTCTTTTTATGGGGGTTGGGTAAGGGTTGTCGTATTGATTAAACTAAAGATTGGTTCACACCGGAGTTGTAAACACGTGTTTACACCAAAAGTTTACGGAAAGTTGGAAAACACGCGATTTCGTCGCTAATACCCGAGGAATCGAGCTGATTAGTTCCATTGCAACCCATCTGCTAGATCGCTTACGTCCCGGCAAACGTTTCGCGTGTTTGAGTTGTTTACATACTACGCGGATTATTATAAAACTTAAAAATATTTATTAAATAATTAATTAAATAATAATGTATTTTGATTGAGAATTTCAAATAGTAAATAAATAAAAAATAGAACTTTGATTTATTTAGTGATTATATGTTTCTCCGATTGCATAATTGATAGATTTTTCTTTGCCCTCTAAATAAAAAGGTTTACCTGGAGTTTACGGTGCCCGCCTACTTCGTTCCTTTTGGGATCGCCAAATCTTTGCCGCCAAGAACGGCGATGAGAGACCATTTGTTTCGGTTGAATCTAGATGTTTTTAACGAGTGACAAGCGCGCATGCGCACAAATTGATCCTTTCATCGGTGTTTCGCTTATCAGGCTATATTGCGCCACGTTTCGATTGGACTGTTTTGTTCAACTCTTCGATGCAATTGGTCGATAAATTCGAATTTGAATAAAACTTCGTTTGGAATTCTTCGGATGGAATATCAGTTCAGTACCGTGTATGTTATTCTGTGTGTTTCGTTTCTCAATGAATAAGCGAAGCTACGATTATTCCGCTATGCTGAAAGCGAAAGTGATGTTTTCTAAAGTTATAAAACTTGCCCGGTACACGCTTGAAATGCCGCAGGTATTGCGTGCAAAAATTCTCGTCTTCGGAATTTTTAAAAAAACGTTGATTCCTTACATTCAATGAAAAAGCGGAGCTACTAGTTTCCTGCTATGCTGAAAGCGAAGCCGCTGTTTTTTTAAGTTAAAAAATTTGCCCCAATATCTCGTTTTCAGGTGACGCATGTGCTAGAGAGCAATAAAAAAAACGTACTGCACATCTAAAACAGTATTTGGCACGTAAAAGTACGCCAAGAAGAATTGGCGAGAAGCAGGCCGGCACCGTAAACTCCAGGTTTACCAATAAAAATCGTTTGTATGGAATTGTTGAAATGGCTTGATCAAATTTTGGAATTCATCGTTTGGAATACTGTCTTCACCTGCTTGATAGTTTCCTTGATGTGCCGCATTGTTCATTTTTCTTTTTGATATAGATAGAGCGTTTCCTCCCAAGTGCAAATATTAGAACTGAGTTAGTCTTAATTTGACTTTTTACTGTTACTTGTTATGCTGCTTCATTAGAGTAATTAAAAGAAGCTGATTCCATACATTTAATAAGCTAGCGAAGCCACTAGATTCCCGCTTTGCTGTAAGCGAAGCTGCTGATGTTCTTTTAAGTTCAAAAAATTTGCCCGGTGCCTACTTCAGATGCCTCGGGTATAGCGAGCACAATTTCTAATGGTTCATTAAAATAATTAAAAGAAACCGATTTCTTACATTCAATGAGCTAGGATATAGGGTGGGTCGAAAAAAATATTTTTTTCTGAACACTTTAGTGCGGAAAAGTTGCCTATTGTAATCGGAAGAAAAACGGCATAAAAAAAATTAAAATCGGTTAACATCTTCCGTTCGCGCATCGTCCTTAAAAATAATAAATTGCGAAATCGCGCCTTTTTTGTAAATATTTTAAGTTAGTTAAAACTTTAAAAAATAAACACGCTTTAGTTTTTTATGCTTGTTTCAAGGTTTAAATAACCTAAATAAATTAAATTCTGATCAATAATCTAATTTTTTCCGTTCTCGCAGCGTCTTAGGAAAAACAGAAATTTACCAATATTTCGCAATTTTCAATGAGCAACTCTTCGTTCGTTTTGGTAGAACAAAACGAACCAGAACTCGCTTGAATTAAATTGAACTGGTTTGAACTAGATTGAACCGTGGGGTGGTCCCTCCTTACCTAATCTGCCGCATCCCTTCTCCCACCAACTCGGTCTTCACTTCAGTCTTTGTCTGTTTCAAGTGGTACACGCTTTGGTGCTGTGTGTGCTGTGAGTCTGTGCTGTGCATTGTTTTGTGTTATGTTTTTTAAGGATTATTCTAACAACATTAGCTTATGATGAATGAGAACTAGAAGTAGTAGGGTGTGATGGCTCTGTAACCAACACTGGATGGAAGAACAGTGTCATCCACCGAATAGAAAATCATATAGAACGCCCGCTACAGTGGAGCATATGTAACCTGCATTTTAATGAGCTTCCTTTTCGCCACATTTTCCAACATATTGACGGTCAAAGTGCAGGCCTAAATCTTCTAGTGGGCCAATCGAGCAGCAGCGCACTTGCTATTGAAAACTCCCTGTGGTCGATTATGAACCCATAGATTGTTCGATTCCTGATATAGACAGGGATTTGTTGGACATTTCAAATACAATCTCCTTGGGACATTGTCCAGAAGGCTTGGCAAATCGGACCCTGGTCCTTTGTTCTATTCCAGATGGCTACTGCGGCCAACCGAATCTTTAGGCTGTACATAAATTCATCAGATCCATCCGAAATTTAATTTAAATAGTTGGCTTCATCTTAAAATCATACATTCCTGTGTGGTTTGCCATAAAAAAAAGAGCAAATATTTTACTGACGACCAAAACATGTCTTTCAAGCAATCCAAGCATCACGGTATTTAACCGATGAAAAACTTCAAGTTGTCGATCCAGTAATACAACGAAATGCGTTCTTTAAGCTCACAGAGAATGCTCTGTTGGCAATGCTTGTCAATGAAAGAGAACATATTCGGGACCTCGGTTACAGAAGGATCTTAGAAACAAAACAAATCGTCCCAAAGAAGACTGTTAGAAATTTCGTACCACCGAAAATAATCTTTGAAGCTTCCGATTACATTGAAATTATTAATTGGAATTCTTGTGCGGTGTATTGTTCGCCAATGCTGCGGGACCTAAGTGAAGATATTAAAACACTCGTCAATTCTAACACTACCCCCATCAGAGAAATACAAAAGTTTCCCTGTCAAACCGAGGTTGTGGAGATGTGCATCAAACTTGTGACCGAGGCTTCGAATAAAGTATGTGGACGTGAAGCTAGAGATGGCTATATCCGAGCAACACTGAAGTCTAGATTAATTCCTAATTTCTCCAAAAAATCAGACTTTAAATGTGTAGTAGATATAAAAAAAGAAAAAGTAAAAAACGCAGTAAGCCAAAGAACCCTACTCTATGGAAACTCTACTCTTTGTAAATAGTTATAAATATAATGTAAATACCACACCCAACAATGGTTGGTTGGGTAGGGTGTGGATGGAACTCCACGTGCAACCACTTCCACGTAGCGAGTTCTGGATCGTTTTGTTCTAGCAAAACGAGCGAAGAGTTGGACAGTGAAAATTGCGAAAAATTGGTATATTTCTGTTTTTCCTAAGACGTTGCACGAACGGAAAAAATTAGAGATTAGATTATTGATCAGAATCTAATTTATTTAGGTTATTTAAACCATAAAACAAGCATAAAAACTAAAGCGTGTTTATTTTAAAAGTTTTAACTAACTTAAAATGTTTAACTAATTTTTAAAAAATTTACACAAGACGCGATTTTGCAGTTTTTCATTAAGTTTAAGTACGATGCGCGAACGGAAGATGTTAACCGATTTTAATTTTTATGCCGTTTTTTTTCTTATTACAATAGTCAACTTTTCCGCACTAATGCGTTCCGAAAAAAAAATTTTTTCGACCCACCCTGCTCGGAAAGCTAATATTTCTGTTGAAATTCTACATTTGAAACGGGAGTTAGTGCAACAACAAACCAGAAACGCAATGGGTTCGAAACAAATTAAACTTTAAACGATTCACTTTTAACTGCGGCCGATGCACGTTTGTTTACCATTAGCATCCATCTTGCTTTGGCGACTTGGCGTTTTGGCGCCTTTTTTTAAAAGAGTGTGCTTCAACTTCTAGATTTCAACCAAGTTTACATAATTTTTAAAACAGCACTTGTTTTGTTGTAAACATCTTGTGTTTTCTTCAAATTTGGCGTGTTTACAACCGAAATTTTGTTTTCCACTCCGAGAGGAAAACTTTTTCGGTGTTGTAAACTGTTCTCCTGCTGAGGGATGTGGAGTTCTCACGAATTTATTTTTTCACGATTTCAGGACAGATTAGATACAACAATTATACACTTTAAACATACGAAATAAATATTTTTCGATAAGGTGATCAACTTTTAACTTTCACTGATATAGTTCGTGTGAAAAGTAAGCGGGACACTTTCACACGATAATAACATGCCCTAAACCCATAATTTTATTATTTAACAGAAACATTCAACTCGGAGCAAACTCGTTCTTATTTCCCATGATTTTATACAAAGTAGCCAATGTAGGCCTATTTGTTATTTTATATTTAGAAAAATTACATTCTTGCCTTATTCCCCAGTAGCACAAAGATAATGTTCTATATTGTACAGTATCCGTAATACTGTGTAATATTGTACAGTATTCGTAATACTGTGTAATATCGTACAGTATTCGTGATACTGTGTAGTATCGTACAGTATTCGTGATACTGTGTAGTATCGTACAGT
>BGPR01006245.1:24205-34522 GCA_013235015.1 Araneus ventricosus | reverse complement strand
GTCGTACAGTATTCGTGATATTATATATTATATAATATCGATCAGTGTATTTTACAATATCTTGTATCATGTTATGCAACCTGGATTTGGGCAGGATAGCTTTTGTCAACACCGTTTCCTTATAAATTTAGGCAAGGTTTTCCCTCAATGTTTGCTATTAAAATGTATTCCGAATGGAATAATTTATAATCAAAATTGATCAATATCAGCTTCCTAAAATTATGTTCGAGACAATATTGATCAAAAAATTACGTCAAACATGAGGCGTTGCGGATACGAAGGGCGAACTCAACAAATGGTGGTTTATAGAAAAACGCATTTGAAAAGTTTTCCATAAGGGCGAACTCAACGAAAAAGGTATTCACGGTATTTTCATAGTGGGATGTCTCACTTAGTGACTTTTTGTCATCTTGCACTTTACGACCAGACTCCTTTTTTCCCCTTTGGTCAGAAACTACAGTTCCAGTCGAAGTAGTTTTATTAATAGCAGTACGCACTCATTTTTCTGATACGCCATGCATACTGTAAAATGCTTTACGAAACACACTGTATTTCTCATTGTTTATTACTACAGTGTAGTCGAGACGCCGTAAAGTAGACCGTCTTCTCCTTATATAGGACCTTTTAACATCGTTCGTTGCTAATCACTTTGATAAGAACGAATTTGGTAGGTCGCAATTACCCAGTTCCCAAAAAGCATTAAAAATCTGTTGAACATTATCTTCGCCTATTTTTGAGAAACATTGACAGCTACATGGCTCACCGAATGACGAGATCTCATTTCCTGGAATTCCAGGAAATGAGAACGCGAATAAAGCTGCAAAAAATTCAAATGCAACTCTGGAAACGTTTGTTCCTTTGAGTGATGCCTTGTAGGCTGTTAAGTTATCTCGACATCGAATATAGCAAAGAATCTGGGACGGACAGACAAGCAATAAACTTTATAATGTCCAGCCTTCAATCAAAGGTTTTGGAAACCACGCTACTAGGAAGCACGATGTCATTTTGACAGGACTAAGAGTAGGGCTCACGTTTTTAACTTGCCGCCACCTTTCATGCTCTGATCCAGCTTCTATTTGTAACATGTGCAATTGTATTTGAACCGTTAAACATGCATCTTATGTACATGCAAAAAATTTATACCCAAAGTCACACTTTGGTGCATATATCGTTGATTTAATTGCCATCATTGGGGCCAATCCCAATGTCAATGTTTTTTTCTTTTCTTAGTGAAGTTCCACTTTTTAAAATGATTGTTTTAACAGTTGCATTGTTTTAAAATTCTTTTATGATCTGAAAATAACGAACGTTTTTAGCAGTATGGCCAAAGTGGCCCTTGTGCCATTAAACCAAACAATGTTATATCAAAATAAAAGTTTAATAAATTCGTTACATAAATTTCCCATGAGATGCACAAAGACAAATTAACAATAACACATTAGTATAGATATAAAATTTCAGAAGTAATTATTAAAATTATAAATTTTACCTTTTGAATATTTCTATAAATCGCTCTATATTTTATCATATATTAAAGTATAGGGGAATTGAGATAATTTTCAAAGATCTTTAAATATCTGTAGAAATAAATTATAATTAGTGTAATTTTTCATCTAATTGCTAAGTATAAACACAAATGAATTGGATTGGCCCTTAGTTACCCAAATATATTATTTTATAAGCTTTGTCAAAAAGACAAAAGCCATGATTTTTGCTAAAGGATGCACTGACTCAAAGTTTAACAATATTATATACAATATGGTTAATACAATTAGAGAATAAAATTGCTATAACATGAGATGTGCATAATTATTGCACAATACGCAAGAAAATTTTCTACTACAATTAATATAAAGTTTTAAAAGAGATGACCTATTTAATAGAGTAATTTCCATAGATTAACTAGAGAATCCCTAAATTAATATAAATTCATTATTACATAATAAATATTTGTGTTTACTAATAAGAATAAAAACAAAATTAATTTCTAAAATGTGTTTTGCATATAAGTATATACAATTTGATATCAAGAAATTCCAGTTCAGTGTTTACTTCATTTAAAGTAGATTCTGCATGATAATTTTGAGTCCTTGACAGGCTTTTCTGTCGAATGTTAGTGTCAAAAGGTCCATAAGTTCAAACTTTTTGGAAAACTCTATTTTGCCCTTTCGCTTTTAAATCTGGTACAATAATAAATACAATGTCGAGTATTTCCTAGATCTGGTCCACAAGGGCACATGGCAAGTTTAACAAAAATCTATTGGACTGGTGGACTGGAAAGCCTCCATGTGTGGCTTCAGAATCTGGTTAATATACAAGTCTATCTTTTTACAGACAACACAGGAAAAATGTCGTGAAAATGCCTTGCTTTTTCGGAATTGTCCCATCTCGATTGCCATTTTATCCCTAGAATCGTTGCGAAGCTTCATCTTTATCCAGGATTTAGGAATAGGGATATGTGTATCTTCTTTTTCAGTAGCTTTCTTAGCCAGCCTATCGGCCAACTCGTTTCCTTGGATACTTGCGTGTGCTTTTAGCCAATTTATTTTAATACTGGGATTTGAAGTCGGAAGATCTTTAATTTTGTTAATTATTTCGTGCTCAGTGCCCGTGTTCATCGCCATCTTATAGCCAACAAAACTGACATCGAGTCGGAGAGAATATATATTTCTCTTTTCCTCCCTAAGGTTTTCAAGGGCACTCAAAATAGCAATGGTTTCAGCAATGTAAACACTAGATTCATCGTTGAGACTTTCAGATAACTCCCATAGTTTTACGTTACGTTAATCGGAGCACACAGTCCCATATCCTGCTTTATATTCAACACGAGGACCATCTGCGAAAACTTTTAAAACTGTGCTTTTAATTTTTTGCAAAGACTCCAGGAGAGTGAAAGGAACTCCCAAGTTGCGTTATACTATGTTTTTATAGCCATATGGTCCTGGAACCGAACTCTTTGGGAAAACCCCGAACCTCAAGGGAATATCTTCAAGTATGAAGGGATTCAAGACCCCGAGGTACCCTAGTGTCTTGTCTCCTTTCATTCTTTCCTTACTTTGAATTTTATTTTTCCTTCCTTCCCTCGAGGGTAGGCGAGGGAGCTCTCCATGAGAAACTGTCGCCGCTCTGTTTGCTTCGTGCTTCTCATGGACAGCAGTATTATCCCACGTGTTGGCCGTGCGTGGCGACCCATTAGACGGGAAGTGCATTTCGGTCCCCGGTGTATCAATCGGCCGGTATCCCAGCCACTTGGCTGGTCTGCTCAAGGGGATCAAGCGAAAGTGGTCAATTTCTGGGGATTGGCGTTAAGGGTGGTCAACGTTCCCAGAAGTGGCCCTAAGCGTATAGGTTCTGGATAGCGCTATGGTAAACGCCAAGGCTGGGGGCCTGAATATCTACAAATGTCGTATGGGCAAAAGCAAATCTGGTCCCTTCATTTGGCAATGAATCGATACTTCTAAGCGAAACAATTTCCCAACGTTTTCTGTCATTCAACGAATTTCCAATAGCAATGAAACTTTTCATGGTGTCTCGCTTTTCTTGATTGAAAAGGCACTCGCAAGTTCACGATGCGAAGTCAACTAAAACACTTTGGCCTGGTGACTTTTAGAAGATATTTTAGGTTTTTCTTCCTATTTACTGTTGTAAATACAGACGAGTCTTGTGAATCTGATAGAACTGCAGATGTTTGAGAGCGGGGTTGAGAAAGATATTTTTAGTGCCAGATGATGCGCTCAGGGTCATCCCCGGGGACAGCGACCACCCTTAACACCAAGCCCAAGGAGTGACCCCATTGCTTGATCCCCTTGAGCAGACCAACCAAATGGCTGGGATACCGGCCGATTGATACACTGGGGACCGAAATGTACCACCCGTCTAATGGGTCGCCACGCACGGCCCACACTTGTGTGTAATTTTCTATCCATGAGAAGCAGGAAGCAAACAGAGTGGCAACAGCTTCTCATGGAGAGGGATGGAAGGAAAAGGTAGAAACTCAGAAGAAAGGACACTACACACTAGGGTACCTCGGGGTCATAAATCCCGTCACACCTGAAGATGTGCGCCTGAGGGGATCAATATGGAGGGATGGTCAACTCCTAAATACAAAGCACCTGATACTAACTTTCGACACCAACAAATTACCTGAAAATATTAAGACCGGATATATGTGCCTTTCTGTTAGGACATATATGCGAAACCCACTCAGCTGTTTCAAGTGCCAACGTTTCGGGCATTCGAAAATTTCTATCCGCGGAACACTCACCTGCGCCCGTTGTGCAGAAGTCGGACATAAAAATACTGATTGCACCCGTACAGAGAAGTGTGTTAACTACATGGGGGACACACTTCGTTTTTTCGGAATTGTTTTGCATGGAAACAGGAGAAAGAAATAATTTCTGAGAAAATAAAAAATCAGATTTCATATCAGGAAGCCAGAAAACTAATAAAATCTCGGACACCTACTCCCGGAAATAGTTACGTTTCCGAGGTGAAAAAATCCACTGCTCCATCTATTCAAACCAATCCAGATATCTCTTCTGCTTCTCGTTCTAAGCAATTCGCCTCTACTCCAAGAGCACCTCCAGCGATAACCAATCTATCGATTCCTTCCTTTCTATCTGTTACTCCGTTATGTGAAAAGGCTTCTGCTTCACCCGACTTAACTGATTTTAAACTTTTTACAAACAAAACAAGCTGAAGAAATACTCTCCTACTAAAACAAATAACACCATCTCCACAGCAGAAAAGATTTCAAAATTTTGTACAACCTCTTCGCGTGAAGTTACTAACCCTATTCCAACAAAGGATAACATCTCCTGTCATCAATCTGCATTGAAACCTTTTGAAACCACCAAACCTACTACTGTTGACATTGAGCTTTTGCCTATGGCTGTTCTTCCTCCATTGGAAAAAAGAATTTTATAATCTCGGGAATCTGATGCTGATGCCGAGATCAGCTCTTCTTTATCAGAAGAGGATGACTTAGAGTACAAAAAGTGTCGGAGGACTTAGAAGACTAGCCTGCAGTTATCAGTCCTCCACCCTCTTTCAAACCTGAAAAGGCAAACAAATACAAAAACAGGTAGCATTACTGCTTCTCTGTTTTGCACATTGCTTGCTTTTTTTAAAAATTTTTGAAAACAAATGACCTACCCTTAATTGTTTCCTTTAAACTAACTTGTTTAGTTCTTTAATATTTTAAACATTTTATCTATATAGATTTCGTCCTTGGAATTTTATTTGGTCTTTGCCCACCATGTGATATTTTAGACATATTTTACATCTGATACATTTTAAAACTTGCATTTTTAATCTCTTCTCGTCGTTCATCTATTCATTTTTGGCAACATTATTTTGCCTTTTCATATGCAACTATCCTGAATTTCAAATTTATTTTAGAATTTATCTACCTCTTTTACTATAACACCATATATTTTATCACCGTGATCCTGCTTATCTACCATACGTTTGGCGCAGTTTAGCCAAAAGTGGCTCTTGCGCCAGTAAACCTCATACAACCAACCAACCAACCAAGGCAAGCAGATGATAGACACCGGGCTGGAGGTGGCACCTAAAACATAACCTTTGTTGAGGCTTTGCTTTTGTTTGGGGGTGCTCTAGGATTTTGACCCTTGCTTTTCTGGTGGGCGTGAATGGAATCCCTTGAAAGATCCACTCCGCATCCACATCGAGGTGCGGAATTGGTGTGTTCCCAACACTGAAGGAAAAGCTCGCTATTTTGATCTTTTTATCGCCCCCAATCGGAACTAAGGTTGGAGAGAAACTTTTAAGAAAATTTATCCTTAGTCCTAGAGTACCTAGGGACACATTTGAAATATCAATTTCTGCATGCCTCTGGTGATGGAGGCAAAGAGGAACGTGTCATCGGCAAACACAACAGAGTTGAGCTGATGGCCTCGAAACGGAACTCCGATTGTGTCTGACAGACAACGAAGATATTCGTCCAGAGCCATATTAAATAGAAGGGGAGATAGGGGATATCCTTGCCTGACCCCGACGGATGGAAGATAAAGTGGCGACCGTCCGTCATAGAACTCGAGAGTCGTCCTGCAATGAGTATAAATAAAACCGATGTAGGAAATAAAAATTGCAGGCAAGTGAAGACTCTCAAGAGATCTCAGCAGGGCATCGTGGGCTATTGAATCGAACGCTTTCAGGAGGTCAATGGAAGCCAAATGTAATTCTTTCCTCTACGCGTAAAATTCGGAGAGGACACAGTCTAAGACTGTGGTATTCTCCATCATACCATCCAGAGGCGCAAACCCTTTTTGTCGAGGATCAAGGCAGATGTTTGCTCTGAGAATATTTGCTAATATTTTGTGGGAAAAGTCTTACCAGCACATTCCCAATAGAAATTGGGTGGAGTTCGCCTGGACTTGTGGAACTTTGTGATTTAGGAATGAAAATAGTCCGGGTTTCCAAGAGTTCATTAACAAACAAGTTCATAATTTTAGTGAGGAATTCTCATGGGAATTTCGTCAAGTGGTGCGGAGTCATCCGATCGGCTGAATTCAATCTAGGAATATTTTGCTGAAGTTCTTCAAAAAAGTAGGCTCCCACAACGCTGCTACCTGTACGTGTGGGGAGAGTGATTGTCGCCTCGCAGGAAGGACCGGCAGAGGGCTTGTGCTAAGCGTCAGTAAGTTTAACACAGGAATCTTCTGCAAAGACTTGAGTGACCTTAAACTCGGAGCCCAGCGATCCGTTGATTATACAGTAGCAACGTCCTCTGTTTTTCTTGTAGAGGTTCTGGGAAAGAGCATACATTTTCTTGCGCTCTATACGTCTAATCAGCTGGGGGTGTGGACAGCAGGGCGTAGGATCCTTTTTCGCACAAGGTCTCTGACGATGTAACTTCTCGCACGGCGCTCTCAATAACCGTGACGAGATGTTACATCGTGAGAGACTTACCGAGGGGAGTCTTTATTTAGCTTCAAGTACTGTCCAGAGTAAAATATTCCATCACTGGGCGGTAGCCGACAAAGAATTGCCCAGGTTAACTCATCCAGCTCTTGCACCTCTGACTTGTATGGTCCACGAAAAGACACGATCGGGATTGGTCTTATTTCGGATGGATACGAGTGTGACGCCGTGGTTTGAGAACTTGCAGATGTGCCCGTAGTGATAAGTGCCAAATCGCCAATAGTAGTTTGGGCTGAAACCAAAGGCGTTGAAGGAGTGCTAACTTGCTGTTCCACAGATCCGTGTTGTTTAACGCAATATAGATTTTTTTTAAGTTATTGTTAGAACTAGGGAGTAACGAAGCTACTGGAGCAACTGGACCAGCCAGTGCATCCAGAAAGTTCTTAACCAATAATTTATAGGGCGGGGACTGCCTCTTCTTTTTCATCGCCTCAAGCGAACGTTCGGCAAACATCCCCGCCAGATCTTGGTTCATAAAACGAACACCTACCCTTTTTATTAACTCCGCTTCCACCTTGGTCAGCATTAAGGCCTCCAATTCATTTCATCTGCTTTTAAAACGATCAGTGTTAATACCATTATCAGCTTCCACGGCGTGCACGCGTCTATTGTGCACACCCAGACCAATTTTTGTCTTGATGTCCCGGGCACAAACGTCACACCTTAACACTGGCGTGACCACGGTGGCCGGACAAGCAGGACTAAGGGCGGCTGATGGCAAAGTTGGTGCCACTCCTGGAGAGGAGTGGGCTTTATCAATATTAGTATCATTAGAGCCAACAGAAAGCACCCCGATGGGCTGGCAACCCAAGGGGGAGGGGTGTTGCACCCTTGACTCGTTAGCTAGATGCCCGGGCCATTAAGTCTTCCAACGCCCATTGCCCGGTGTCACCACGAGGAGGTGAGCCAGAGATTGTCTGATCCGCCGTCTCGAAACCAGCGGAAATCGTCGTACGAACAAGCCTGTCCCGAAGGACCTACCCCTTTTCTTTTCCAGATAGATGCAGAAGATGGAAGAATGAAAAATTGAGCCTAGATAATAAAGTGAGAAAATCATAAGATGTTAGGATGATAAAAAGGGCTAGGCAGCACCCTATATGTTAATAGATATGCCATCAGCCAATCCCTGCCCTACACTACATCGTTCCACTTGCATGAGTCGTCATAATTCCGAGCCGTCGGTGGCACGCCACAGATCCTGTTATGGCGCGTGTGCCGAAGACGGACAAGTTTCGTTTATTAATGACACCAAACCTTAGTAGTAATAGAGAAAAAAGGAGGAATAGTAATAGAGGAGAAATCTACTTTCTTGGCGCCTGTCTGTACTTTCACCGCCCTTTCAACTTGAGTGTATTTAACAATTTTGGCGGTGTGCGCGGAGGAATCCAGCTCCACGCTGTCCCCAACTACTTGCGCGTTGAGAACAAGTGCAGTATGGTTCTTAAATGCCACCAGATCGAGCTTAAGTGTACCAGCAGACAAAGGATACGCAGGTTCCTCTGTGACCTGGAATCCCTTCTGTTGAAGGGAGCGACTTACTTAATTAGCTATTGCATAATGTCTCTTTATTCTCAGGCCATGCGATCTAAGGCACTGCTGGACCACATGGTTGTGTGTCTCTAGGGCGGCGCACCCGACCCGACAGTTTCTTGCTTTATCGGGTCGCCCTCTAGACGTCCTTCTTCTAGTTGGGAGAGCGTTGATACGGGTCTTAATCATGCTAATAAAATTTCTCCCATGAACAAAGGAAGTCCCATTTCTAATCCAGGTGTGCTGTCCAGCGGTCTTGCATGATACACTCAGAGCCCTACCGTCCATTGAGGCATAAAGCCGCTGAGCCCGCATCTGCCGCTGAAGATCTTTGGTGTTGTAAAAGACACCGTCCAGAAAGAGAAACTTTTCAACCTTGGATCGCTCGTTAGTGATAAATGAATCGGGCACCTGAACAGCAGGGTCCGTAAAATCTGATGAATTAAAATTAAAAACCTTTGTATGAGAAAGTAAGAACTGGGTAACATCAGCACCCCGAGAAACTAAAACGTGTGGCGATGAAAAAGTTCTCAAGCGATCCAGGCGAAGTCTCAATCCGGACCAGCGCAGACAAGGCACATCCAGGCACCCTTCTGAGATATTTGCATGAAAGTAAGGGACGGCACTATCAACCGGGAGATCTAACCATTTTCCAAGATAACTCCTGACCTCGGTGTCGGCCTTATTGAGGGAAGAGACGGTAGCTCTCCATAAGGCCAGCAGATGAAAGACACCGCGCAGGAGATGGCACCTCAAAAAGAAGAGTCTCTCTTGAGGTTTCAGAGGTGCCTTTGTTAGAACCTCCAACTTAGGTCGAAGGTGCGCTAGGGTTTTTTATTCGCTTTTCCGGTGGGCGTAAACGGAACCCCCTGATAGGTCCACTCCTCATCCAAACCTAGGTTCGGAATTGGTGTGTTCCCAACCCGGAAGGAACCTTGTGCTATCTTGACCTTTTTGGCACGCCCACTCGGAAGTAAGCATATCGAAAAACTTTTTAAGATGTTTATCCTTAGGCCTAGAGCACCAAGGAACACATTAGATATATTTAACAATTCCTGCATTCCTCTGGCGGTGGAGGCAAAAGGCAACATGTCATCGGGAAATGCTACAGAATTTAACCGAGGCCTCCAATTGTGTCTGGCAGACATCGAAAAAACTATTCCAGATCCTTAAATAGTAAAGAAAGTGGAACTCCTTGCCTCACCCCGACGGTGGGATGTAATAAGGGTGACCGTCCGTCATCGAACTCGAGAGTCGTCCTGTAATATGTATAGATAAAATGCATGTAAGAGTTAAAAATTGCAGAAACGTGAAGACTCACGAGATCTCAGGTGGGCATCATGGGCAATAAAAACAAACGCCTTCTTGAGGTAGATGGAAACTAAATGCAATTCTTTCCTCTCAGTGTAAAATTTCGAGAGGACACAGTCCAGGACTGTTGTGTTCTCCATCATACCATCCAGAGGCGCGAAGCCTTTTTGTCATGGGTCAAGGCGAAGGTTTTCTCCGAGACGTTTAGCTAAGATATTATGAAAAAGTCTCGCCAGCACATTCAAAATTGAAACTGGGCGGAGGTCGCCCGGACTAGTGGGATTTAAAGATTTAGGAATAAAAACAGTCCGGGCTTCCAAAACAAGTGCAGGAATCCTCCGACACCACAAAAAGATATTTAATATTTTGGTGGAGAGTGATGGTCGCCTCGCAGAAAGGCCGGCAGAGTGCTAGTACTAGGCGTCATTAATTCAACCCAGAAATCTTCTGCAAAGGCCCGAGTGACCTTAAACTAGGAGCCTAGCGATCCGTTGTTGATGGAATTAAAACAACGGCCTCTATTCTTTCTAT
>BGPR01006245.1:0-16845 GCA_013235015.1 Araneus ventricosus | reverse complement strand
ACTCCGATTGTTTCTGGCAGACTACGTAAAAACCCGTCCAGAGCTATGTTAAAAAGCAAGGGTGAAAGTGGATCACCCTGCCTGACCCCGACTGTAGGATGAAAAAGGGGTGACCGTCCGTCATCGAACTCAAGAGTCGTCCTGCAATGTAAATAGATAAAAGCAACATAGTCGATAAAAATTGCAGGAACGTCAAGACTCTTAAGAGCTCTCAAGAGGGCTTCATGGGCAATTGAATCAAACGCCTTCTGAAGGTCGATGGAGGCTAAATGTAATTCTGTCCTCTCGGTGTAAAATTTCGAGAGGACACAGTCCAAGACTGTTGTGTTCTCCATCATACCATCCAGAGGCGCGAACCCCTTTTGTCGTGGGTCTAAATGTATATTTGCTCTGAGACGGTTCGCTAAAATCTTATGAAATAGTCTCACCAGAACATTCCCAATCGAAATTGGGCGGAGTTCGCCCGGACTTGTGGGACTGACACACTTTGGAATGAAAATAGTCCGGGCTTCCAACAGAGCAGCAGGAACCCTCCGGCACCACAAGAACAAGTTCATAATTTTAGTAAGAACTCCCAAGGGAGCTTCCTTAAGTGGGCCGGAGTCATCCGATCGGGTCCTGCGGCCGAATTCAGCCTAGGGATGTTTCGCTGAATTTCTTCAAAAAGAATCGGCCCCCACAACGCTGCTACTTTCACGTGTGGGGAGGGAGGTGTTCGCCTCGCAGGAAGGACCGGCAGAGTGCTTGAGCTAGGCGTCATCAAATTAACCCAAAAGTCTTGAGCAAAGGCCTGAGTGACCTTGAACTCAGAGCCCAGCGACCCGCTGATTATGCTCTTGTAACAGCGGCCCCTATTTTTCTTGTAGAGGTTTTGGGTGAGAGCATAGGATCTTTTACGCTCCTGACGCCTAGTGAGTTGGTTTCTGTGGATGGCAGGGCGGCGGTTCCTTTTCCGCTCCTGCGTCTCGGGCGGTGTTACTTCTCGCACGGCGCTCTCAATAACCGTAGCGAGATGCCCGAGAAAGACCTCACGTGGAGAGTCTTTGTTGAGTCTTAAAATTATATCCACAGCGGTATAAATTCCGTTACTGGGCGGTAGCTTCATTAAAATAGCCCAGATCATATCATCCAACTCTTGCATCTCTGTCCTGTATGGTCCACGAAAAGCCACGATCGGGATAGGTCTAATTTCGGGCTGGTCTGGGTGTGACACTGTGGGTTGAGAGCTTGCAGATGTGCCCGCAGTGGGAGAGACCTGATTGCTAATAGTAGATATTGTATTGGCCGGAATTGGAGCAGTGCTACTTTGCTGTCCTTTTGCTCTTATAGGACGCAATTTTTGAGATGTTGAATTCGTAGCACAGGGTGTGGCAGGAGCCACTGGAGCAACTGGACCAGCCAGTGCTTCCAGAAAGTTCTTCACCATCAATTTATATGGCTGGGATTGGCGTTTCTTTTTTATCGCCTCTATTGTTCGCTCAGCGAACATCCCAGCCAGCTCCTGGTTCATAAACCGCACACCACCCTTCTTAATTAGCTCCGCTTCCGCCTTTGCCAATATTAAGGCCTCTTCCTCACTCCATCTGCTTTTTTGACGAACGGTATCTATTTCGTCGTTCGCTTCCACAGTGTGTGCTCTTCTCTTATGAACACCCAGACCTGTTTTAGTCGAAAACTCCCGGGCACAAGCGTCACACCGGAACACCGGCGTGACCCCGACGACCGGAAGAGCCGAACTAGAAGCGGTTGATAGCATAGTTGGTACCACCCTTGGGGAAGGGTGGATTTTATCAGTAGTTTTAGTAGAGCCAACCAAAAGCTCCCCCGATGGGCTGGCAACCCAAGGGAGGGTGTTGCGCCCTTGACTCGTTAGCTAGACGCCGGGGCCGTTAAGCCTTCCGACGCCCATTGCCCGGTGTCACCACGTGGAGGTGAGTCAAAGACTGTCTGGTCAGCCCGTGCCAACCAGCCTGCCCCGAAGGACCGACACCAAAAGTCACCCAAGTTCTAAACTAAGTACGTCATAGTTACTCCCGCCCTTGACTCGAGCTCTCCGCATCGTAAATAAAAGAAGAATGACTGCTTGGGAAATACAGAGTGTGTAGTTTCAATCTGATAACCAAATATATTACGCTTGTATCTCCTATGAGTTAAACATATTTTAAATACCAAAAATTTTATACTGAGCCCCTTAGCGAACAATCGAGACTAAAATCTGTCAATCTCTCTACAATAACCTTTAACAAAGATACATATGCAGATATAAAGGGTAGATAATTTTTGATTTTATAGCACAAGAGACAATTTTAGTTATACTGAACCAAGAATATTGTAGAGAAATTGCAATTATATTAATGAAAAAAGTGTAAACATAAAACTTCACATAAGACGGCATCAAAAGATAAAATCAAATGATAAATTTTTAATAAGTGTAATAAACGAGCGAGTTATGTTTGGGTTGCTAAGCCGACTATGCTGTGCCAATCATGGTGTAGTACATGCCATTTTAAAAATCGAAAAAGTTTTTTTTTAAAAATCCCCGGGCTTCACGCTATCGAGGTACAATAGTGCCTGGCCTTCTTTCAATTTAACCCTCTCAAACGTCTTCTTTTGTCTTTGTTTTTCCTTCTCTAGAGGGTAGGTTCCATTAGAAGTTGTTGCCGCTCCGTTTGTTTCCTGCTTCTCATGGACAGCAAAATAACCCCACGTGTTGGCCGTGCGTGGCGACCCTTTAGACGGGTGGTGCACTGTTGGTCCCCAGTGTATCAATTCGGCTTTTATCCTAACCGTCTGGTTAGTTTGATAGGGATCAAGAGAAAGGGTCATTCTCTGGAGATTGGCGTTAAGGGTGGTCAACGTTCCTGGAGATGACCCTGAGCATATAGGTTCTGGCCAGCACCAAGGCAAGTGGAGAGGCTCAGAGTGTTCAGAGCCGGTAACTGCCTTCCCTTGTTGGGCTCCGTGGTGGGTGGTACCGTCGGGACCCCAATAACTTTCTAAACTTGCATGAGTCCTCTCAAGCAACCTCCCTTCAGTGGGCCTCCCTTCATTTTGCCATCGCAAAAGAATAATGGTCAGCATCGCCCACCAACCCACAGCTGCAAAGCGGAGAATGTATTATTTTGAAGCGGTGAAGATAAAAGGGGAATGGACCGTGCCGACTCAAGAAAAATATTAAAATTTTGTTAAATATTAAAAACTTAGGGCTAACCGTATTTAAAAAGCTTCTTACTATAATTCCCGAGGCTGAGTTATAATTGTTCCAATAGCCACACCACTCTTTGATGATATATTCTTTAAGTATTCTATTTAAGTATGAGCGAGGAGCTGTGATGGTAAGCTCCTCACTAGTGGTTATGGCTAGTTTGGCCTGTTGGTCGGCCACTTCATTCCCCTAGATGCTAACATGGGCTTTTACCCAGAAGAGGCCGACCAAACGTTTTGCTTTGCAGAGATCATCTTTAGCCTCATAGACAAAATTTGATCTGGAGCTGGCGCTCTACAAGGCCAATATAGATGAAAGGCTGTCAGTATAAGTATTGATCTTAGAGTTTTCACTGACAGCCCAATGGGCCGCGAATTGTATTGCCGCCAACTCGGCCTGGAAAACGGAATTACACGACTTTAATTTAAACAAGTGGTTCTGAATATTGTTTTCTTTGAGGATACACACGGCGAACCAAGTTTCATTATTGATCCTGGATCTGTCAGTGTATACCTCATAAATGACATCTGTTAAATGAGTGGCTGGAGATGCAAATTTTCTGTCAGAAGGTATGGTTTTAATTAAGATGTTATGGTCGAGTTCGACGTTATTAATAATATTGTTATAATCGTTAGAGCGTCGCACCCAGATCTGGAACTTTAAAAACTCAGCCCTGGCCGTTAAATGTAGGGGGAATGCCAGTTAAAACATTTAAAACATTAGTCGAAGTGGTACGGTAGCCCCTAGAAAACTTTAAAAGGAAAATTCTTTGTATCGTATGTAGCCTGTCGATATGAAATTTATCGAGAGCCCGCAACAGACGTTTGCGCCATCGAGAAAGGCTTTTTAATGACAGTATTATACCAATATTTTATGAGGTTTTTGTTGCCAATCCAGTCAATCCAATTTTAACCGTATCATCAGGACTGTTTGTTTCGTGTTTCTTGGCGCAAGAGCCAGTTTTCGCCATACTGCGCCACTCAAATGGTTAAAAACAGAACAGTGTGATAAAATGTTTTCAAAATCAAAAATACCTCAGATATAGAAGGAAAAACAGTTAAAAAGGTAAACTAGAAAGTAAATTTAAACAAAATAGTCAAACGATCAAATGGTGTAAGACATTAAACACGTGTTAAAAATCGTATAGCTTTTAAGAAATTAAAAATATTTGGATGGTGTTTCTCATCCAGCAGTTCAGACTAAGGGGTCCATTCTGGTACCCCCGGTTGGGTTGGGATACGTCAATATTCCCTTTGTAAACGTGCGGAAAAAGTGACGTCTCCCAACCCAACCGGGGGTACCAGAATAGACCCGAAAGTTAAAAACGATGAATTAAGAAAAATGAATTCGATGAAGATTAAAATTTGAGCATTCTATTAAAATATGATAAACAGCGATTTCAACATTATACGTGGGGCACATCGGTGCTCTCTCGCCGAAAAGGTGCTTTTGTGTGGCTGGAGTGTGTCCAATACAGTTGGAAGTTTGGGGTTTACTGGCGAAGAGCCATTTTTGGCTAAACTGCGCCAAACGTATGGTAGATAAACAAGATCACGGTGATAAAATATATGGTGTTATATTAAAAGATGTAGATAAAAATCTAAAACAATTTGAAATTCATAGTTGCATATGAAAAGATAAAATCATGTTACCAAAAATGGATAGATGAACGATGAAAAGAGATAAAAATGCAAGTTTTAAAATATATCAGATGTAAAATATGTCTAAAATATCACATGGTGGGCAAAGACCAAATAAAATTTCAAGGCGAAATCTATACAGAGAAAATGTTTTAAAAAAGAAAGAACTAAGCAAGCTAGTTTTAAAAAAACAATTCAGTGCAGGTCATTTGTTTTCAAAATAATTTTTTTAAAGCAAACAATGTGCAAAACAGAGAAGCAATAATGCTACCTGTTTTTATATTTGTTTGCCTTTGCAGGTTTGGAAGAGGGTGGAGGACTGATAACTGCCGGTGAGTCTTCCAAGTCCTCCGACATGTTGTACTCCAAGGCATCCTCTTCTGATGCAGAGGAGGAGTTCATCTCGGCATCAGCATCCGATTCCCAAGATTGTAAAATCCATTTTTACAATGGAGGGAGAACAGCCATTGATAGAAGCTCAATGTCAACAGGGGTAGGTTTGACGATTATAGAAGGTTTCAATGCAGATTCATTTGTAGAGATGTTATCCTTCGTTGTTATAGAATTGAGAAACTTCAAGGTGAGAGGTCGTGTAAATTCTTGATCTTTTCCACGATGGTATTATTTGTTTTAGGAGAGTTCTTTTTCAACTTTTTTCTGTTTGAAACAGATTTAAAATCAGGGAGGTCAGGCGAAGACAAAGCTTCTTCACTGACCGGAGCAACAGATGGAGAGGAAGAAATTAGCGAGTTTGTTATTGGAGTAGATGCTCTTGTTGTGGAATCGGAAGGTTTAGAAATAGACACAGTAGAGATATCTTTATTTCTGTCGGCGGAAGGAGCAAAAATTGATTTCTTTCCGACAGAAACGTAACTATTTCCGGGTGTAGGCATCTGGGATTTCACAAGTTTCTTTGTTTCTTGATACGAGATTTGTTTCTTTTATTTTTGTGGTAATAATTTCTTTTTCCTGTTTCCACGCAAAACAGTATCGAGTATGGATCAGGATCGGGAATCAGTATGGATTCCCGATATTTTAAAGCTATCGGAAATTTTTGTAGATGTATTATTAATCTTAAAAGTAGGTTTTCTATTTAGGGTAGTTGAGTTTCGTTTAGAAAATTTTTGGGAGGAAATACTTCGATAGACCACGGCCTGGCATTTATGTATGGATAAAGATAATCTGAGGGAGTCTAAATCGTTAGAAATTTTGGCCAGAGCTGAATTGGTATTCCTTTCCAGATCTTTGGCCGTTCGACCCCCTATGATCAAGGCCAGGTCATCGGCAAAAGCTTGAATGTATACCTCCCCGTTATTGTTTAAAAGAATCGAATTTATATATATATTCCATAAAATGGGTGCGATTACTGACCCCTGGGGACAACCTCTAAAATATTGTTTGGTAACACTAAAAATTTCATTAACATAAACAACCTTTCTGTTGTCAAGATAAAAATACAAAAAGTTGGTAAAAAATTTTGGTAGTCCAATTTTACTAAAAATATTAAAAAGAACCGGCCAGTTCATATTGTCGAAGGCGGATTTTATATCTAGGGAGACGAGGGCAAGATGTTCCAATTGTATTCTGGATTTTATTGTCTCCACTATTTTCGTGATGGCTAGATAGCAGCTTTTGCCCTCTAAAAAGCCGAATTGATTTGGATATAAAAAATCATTTTGATCTAGCCATCTATTAAATTTAATCGAAAAAAGCCTTTCGACAATTTTGCCCAATGTTGGTAATAGGCAAACCGGCCGGTAAGAAGAGCATAAGCCAGGATCCTTCCCATCTTTCAATAGGAAGAAAATCCTGGCGTTACGTAAACAACATGGAAAATAATTTAATTTAAAACAAAGGTTAAAAAGGTCAAGCATAAAATTTTTATCAGAGTTAAAAACCGCTCTCCACATACGATAATCAATTCGGTCCAGTCCGGGAGCTTTTCCATTTTTCAAATTACCGAACACGATCTCCAAATCTTCGAGTGTTAAGGGATCAACAGGGCCGATTACCGGAGAATAATTCAAGATTTCCCCGGGAGATTGGCCTGGGAAAAAAGCATCCATTATAAATTTTATCTTGTCATTAACTGTCAAATTCGGATCATTATTAGGGTTTACGGCAATTTCGTTATTGCTATTAAATTTGTTAAAAACGATATTGAATAAAGTGCCGAAGTGTTCATTATAGTTAAGACAATATAACTCCCAGGCCTTTCTCTTGGTGTATAATAAAAGTTTTTTATACTCGGCCCTGGCCATGCGATAAGCTGTCCCGGAATTCTGGACCGTGTCATCACTGCTATTGTTGGCTTAGGATCTTAGATAAATTTTAAAAAGTTTGCTCACTCTGTTTCGTGTGGACCTAAGATCTTCATTCCAAAAGCTAAAACGTTGAGCCAGTCTTTTCGGTTTCTTCCTCAGTGTCTTAAAGGCCGCTTTCTGAACCATTTCGATAAAATCTTTTATAAAAGTGTTAAAATAAATTCTATTGTTGATATTTTTGAGTTTGTTTAAAATGGTCTAAATGTTTGGCAATGTATTTCGTAAATCTTCTCAGGCTGTGCTTAGATTTGAAATAAAAATCAGCTTCTGGAATGCATTCGGTTACCAATTGAAAATATATATACTTGTGGTCGCTATGGGATTCCATATCCAGGACACCCCAATTTTTAATAAAGTTGCAAATAGATGTGCTTATCATGGTTAAATCGGGGAACCCCGAATGAATTGGATTTATGAATGTCGGACCATAGTCAGAGATGTTACTTATATATAAAGAATTCGAAGCCATGAACTCCGACAACCTACGGCCTCGGTAGTTGTCGGAGTCATAGCCCCAGCTGCAGGATTTACAGTTGAAATCCCCCACCAGAAGATTGAAACTGTTATTAAAATTATAGTCTTTAAATTCATCGAGTATCATATCTACGTCCTCATGGGGGGGAAGTAACAATTAAAAATGTTTAGTATAAAATCATTAAAATGTAATTCAATAGCTACTGAGTTAGTGGTATTAAATTTGAAAAAAGTATTAAAATTCTTATTAAAAACATATAGTATGGCATTTTTACTTTCTGACTCAATTCAGTTTCACTTCAGTTTTTGGGGGTTCCCCTCTATACAAATAGGGGTCCTGGATGGCTAGAAAATCAAGTTGTAGATCCCTAGCGACCACGAAGGCCCCAGAGTGAGCAGCCAAGCAGTGATTGACATTAATTTGAATACCCTTCAAAGAATTATAAACCATAATCGGTCCTTCGCATAACTATTTCTTTTTGTTTAATTAGAACATTACAATTACGGTCCAGGCAACTGTGATCGGTTTTATAGGTAGTCCTCATTTTCCTATTTGATTCCCTACAGTTTATACAGTTATTTCCCCTGCACCGATGGTTTTCCTCTTTAATTTCTCCGCATCTATCGCAGAGTTGTTTGTTTGCCGGGTCACAACCCTTTGTGGTGTGTCCGAATGCGAAGCATTTTTTACATTGCTTGACTGAAATAAATTCAGTCAATCTCAGTCTAGCAAACTGAAAGTAGAGTCCCTCTTTGCTCCTAAATTCCTCGTATTTCTTTGGATTAATGGACATCACCCAGTGGTTATATCTGCTGTCCCGAGTTGAAATACTAAATTCGAGATTAAACTGTGGCCTATTGTTGCCGTCCGCCAAGATAATCTTTTTGGCCATAAGGCCAGCTTTCAGTGCATTTTCCTCAGTTTCCTTGGGGACGTTATATAATATAAACTGAGGGGACCGACGATTAGGGGTAATAAGATCAAACTTCTCAATAGTTTCTTTATCCCCATATTCTGTTATAGTCTCCTTAATTGCTACTATATGGTCAGGGGAGGCTGCAATAAGCTTAACCCCCACCCCCTCCGAAAATTTTTACAACTCCCCTTAGGCGGACCCCAGGGCTATTGACTTGGAGAATATCCAGAAAAATCTTTCTATTGGTTTCGAAATCCTTCAATGCATCATTTTTGGGTTTAATTAAAAGGACACCCTCGGGGTCCTTAGGTGTTAATATTGTCGGAGATCCCTGTCGTTTATCTTTACCCTGCAGGGCAACTTGTGCGAAGGAGCGCGCCTCAACCCTGTTCTTCTTCACTTCCGCTACAATTTCTCGATTAACTATTTCTAGACTAGATTTAATTTCAGGGCAGGCTGCATCTTTAATGATGGAGGGCAGTTGTTCTTTTAAAGTTTGTGAGTTAGAGTTCTTAATTTCTTCCAATGTTGGGAGCAGTTCCTTTATTGTTTCAGACATGTCAGTGTTTAAATCGAGTTTGGCCCGGAGAGAGATATTTTCCCTCTCCAGGGTCGGTCTTTTGGAAACTACCCAACCCACGGCGACCAGCCTACCCGTAAGGGTGTAAGACATCACGAGGGTCGCCGGGGAGAGAGAGCCGTCCCCGCCTCCAGAGGACCACAGGAAAACACCAGCCCCCCGGAAACAGCATTTATTTTGACTTCAGAAATGATACAAAAGCCAGACGGGCAAAATACAAAAATACAGAGAAAACTTGTGGACATCAAACAAGTCAAAATCTTCCGACAATGGAAGTAATAATATTAACAGTATAATAATAAAACAAAAAATATAAACATACAATAATATTATAACAACATTAAACAAGACATACGCCCGCCTGGGGCATGTGCGATGAAAATCATACAAGAAAGCAAAACTTGCAAAAAACACACACAAAAACTGAACGTATATACACTCCCGTGGGTAGGGGAGAAGATCTAAGATCTAAAAGTCCCAATGGCGAACAGAGACGCCAAATACACTACATCACCATCACAACTATGACAACATCAATACAACAAAACTACAAAAACTGTAAGTAACTAAGCAACAACCAGAGACACGGAAAATTACACTTTCAAATCATCACAAATTTTACCAGAAATCCTACAAATCTGCTCAAAACGTAAAAGCGAATTCCTATTTTTTAAAATGTTAGAAAACCATAAAGGCTTATTTAAATTTGAAGGTTTAACCAAATGAAAACTACTGGTAAGGGGGCAATCGAAGGCGAAGTGGTCCGAGTCCCCCAGGCCCCCGCAGACACAATTAGGACTTTCTAAAATATTAAATCTATGGAGGTAAGCCGGAAAAGGACCATGCCCTGAAATAAAAAATAATAAATATCTATTATGAGTCAGAAGAGCACAATCCACATGTGGAATGAACTCCCTGACTCTACTACCACTTTTAGAGTCCTCCCAATGTTGCCGCCAATTATTTAAAATAAACTTATTCATACCTGAAAAAATTTATTAATAGGGAGCAGGCATTGGCAAGAAGTTTCCATTGACCGCAGCATCTTTTGCATATTGGTCGGCCAGTTCGTTACCCGGGATACCGGCATGTGCTTTCACCCAGGACAAACCGACCGAGCCAATAGCATTAAACATATTATTTTTAATTTCATTTAAATATTTCGATTTAGAATTAGACTTTTTTAATGCCTCGATAGACGATAAACTGTCTGTAAAAATATTAACTCTGACATTATTATCCACGGCCCAGCCGGCAGCAAAATTAATTGCTGCCAACTCGGCCTGGAAAACGGAATTAAACTTAGAAAGTTTAAATTGAAATACATTAATACAATTATTATTCTTGAAGACGCACACCGACGCACCAATATTTCCATCAATACCGGAACCATCGGTGTACACCTCAAAATAAAAATTTACAACAGTAGATGGAAAATCCAAAATTTTATATTTAAAATCAATATTGTTAATTTCAATATAATTATCCAAATTGTTAATATCAATAAAATCGAAACCATTTTTTCTCAATTTCCAAATTTGAAACTTTACATATAAACCCTTGGCAACAACATGGAGAGGAGGAATGCCTAGAAAAACATTGAGAGCATTTGTAGGGCAGGTCCTGTAGGATTTAGAAATTTTTAATAACGCAAGACGCTGGATCGAAAAATATAAAATGGAAGGTTGAATGACCGAGAGGTACCAGTGCTTCAGCAATGAAGCACCAACACCCCAATTCGGACCTGAAACTGAAATAAAATTTTTAATAAGGTTTAACATTTTAGAACGGAGAAAATCAATATGAGCAGTCCAATTGAACCTATTGTCGATTATAACACCGAGATATTTAACAGAGTCCACTGTCCGGATGGTTTCATTATGAATTTTAAAAATAGGTGGTCTTTTAAGAGTGGCCAGCCCCCGTTTTTGCTTTTTTTTATTTTGGGTGCCTCTGAAAACAACCGCAAGAGTTTTCCCAGAGGCAACCCGAAGATTTAAACTAGATAATTTTTCACATAATAAATTTAAGGCTGAATTAACCGAAAGCTCAAGATTTTTACGAGTGCTGGCACACAAAATTAATGCTAAATCGTCTGCGTAAGCCTGGAGATAAAAAAGATCATTATTCAAATTCAGAATTTCATTAAAATATAAAAGTTCCAAATATGTGGTGCCAGGACTGAACCTTGCGGACACCCCTGGCACACACTAACAGAAATTAAATTTGTTCCTACAACGTAAGAAACTTGTCTATTATTCAAATAACTAAATAAAAATTTCTGAAAACAAATAGGAATATCATATCTAGAAAATAATGAAAAAAGGACATCCCAGTCGAGGCTATCAAAAGCCGCCCTGATATCAATAGATACCAAGGCGACATGATTCCCCTCCCGGGAGCCCTTAATTTTATCAATTAAATAATTTAACGCCACCTCACAATTCGAGAGCTCCCTGAAACCAAATTGATATTCATGAACCAAATTCCTTCCATAAATATAAGTGTTGAATTGCTTAACAAATAGCCTTTCTATAATCTTACCCAAGGTGGGAAGTAAACAGATTGGCCGGTAGGAACTGGACAAATGCCTGTCCCTACCCGGCTTTAATAAAAAGAAAACTTTGGCATTACGTAGGCAAATAGGGAAGTGAGAAAACCTGAAACATAAATTAACAACCCTACAGAAAAAATCCTTATTATAATTAAATATTTCATACCAAATCTTATAATCTAAGCGGTCCAGGCCGGGGGCCTTGCCACCGTGTAAATTTTTAAAAAGATCATTTAGTTCGAAAACAGTTATATCTTTTAGCGGCTGTACAGGAAAACTTAAATTACTAAAATTAGTCATATTTTTAGAAGGAAAAGAACTCTTCAACAAATAACAAATTATATCATCAAAGGAGGGATTATCTAAGTTTGGAATTTCTATTGGAAAATTAAACTGTCTCTTATATTTATTAAAGGCGACCTTAAAGGTCCTGCCAAATTTAATCATATATTTAGAACAAAAATTCTCCCATGCCTTCCTTTTAGTTATATTTATTAATTTTTTAAAAGTTGACCGTTCTCTGCGGTAAACAATGCCCGCGGCCAGGACCGCCTCCTCGGGCGCACCATTCTTCTTAAGACTATTAAATCTGCGATATAAAGCAGTAACTTTGTTACGTAAAACCCTTAAAGAATTATTCCAAAATTGAAAAGAACTATTGTTATTGATAGATTTTTTCTTAAACGAAGAAAAAGCAGCATCACAGACAACCTGAATAAAATTATCATAAAAGAAATCAACATCATCAACAGAATGACTTTAATTAAGCAAATTACATAAATAATCAATTTTTTTCTGAAACATAAAAAGAAACTTTTTTGTTGAATACTTAGTTTTAAAAATGAAATCATTAGAGGGTTTAAAATCACCAGCGAGCCGGACACAGACGTGCTTATGATCGCTGAGGGAATCGGTGTTCAAAATACTCCAAGAATCAAGTAAATTTTGACACGCAACTGAAATAAGTGTTAGGTCAGGGAAACCCTGTCCTGTATCAGTAATAAAAGTAGGTCCAAGGTCCACATCATTGCAAATGGAAAAATTGTTTGTAACTAAGAAATCTGAAATAACCCTCCTCCGGTGATCCTCAAAGCCATAGCCCCAAACTTGGGACCTGGCGTTGAAGTCACCTACGAGGAGGTCATACGAATTATTTAATCCCAAATGCAAAATTTCGTTAATTAAAGAATCAATGTTATCATGGGGTTGGAAATATAAATTCGTCAACCTTAGATTAAATTTAATAAAATGAATAATTATAGAAACCGTATTTTGAGAACTTTGACTAAACGTAAAATTTAAATCTTTATTTAAACAATAAATAGAACAATTAAACCTATTTGATGAAAAAATAGGAAAATTAAATGAATCCCCAATTGGGGTACCATTTGCAAGATATGGATCCTGGATACATAAAAAATCACAGCGATTCTCCCCAGCAGACACCAAAGCTGCGCTGTGCGCGGCCCGCGAGTGGTTCACATTAACCTGGTGCACCCGAAGAAACACCAAAGTCGGTATGTCTCACTAAATTATCTTTTTGCTTACCAAAACTTTCACACTTAATCCTATCATAAGGAGTGTGATCAACATTAAACGTTGTATTCTGTCTCTGGTTATGCTCGTCACAATTAATGCAGAATGACTTAGGACAATTTTTGGTAGAATGGTCTAAACCACATTTCACACATAAAGCTTGTTTAGCAGACGGGTCTTTTGGAAACTACCCAACCCACGGCGACCGGCCTAATCGCAAGGGTGTAAGACACCACAAGGGTCGCCGGGGAAAGAGAGCCGTCCCCGCCTCCAGAGGACAACAGGAGAGCACCAGCCCACCGGAAACAGCATTTATTTTTCAAATACAGAAAGGTTACAAAACCCAAACGGGTAAAATACAAAATTACAAAGTAAATTTTTAACCAACAAACGGTTAATAATCTTCCAACATGGAAGTAACAATAAATAGCAATACAAAAGAAATAGGTAATGAAACATACAATAATATTTAATCTCCATTTAACATAACTTACGTCCGTTTGGGGTAAGTGCGGAGAAAACATACAGGAAAACAAATACTTGCAGAAACAATCAACAACCAAACATATATACACTCCCGATCCGGGTCTTTTGGAAACTTGATACCCACGCCGGCACCGCCCACCCAAAGGGTTTAGGGCCAAAGGAGCCGGCGGGGAAAAGGGACCCCCAAGCACGCCGAAGGAGCAGCGCGCCCCAGCCCCACGGGCAGGATTTATTGAACCAAATATAAAAATTTACAACACATTGCCCCATTACAAGGGCAGTAAATTAAGCACAAAGTTAAAATTTAAAAGACAAATTTTCGCCAACAGGCGGATCAATACAGGTCTATATAATCAAAAATACAAAAAGCCTCTGAACAAACTATGCCCCTAAACATAGGCAGAAATTATTACATTAAATATTATTCTAGTAGAAACACGAGGACAAAACAGCCTCTCTACAAACTTTGCCTTTAAACAGAGGCAGAAATTAAAACACATTGCATCCTGAAAAACAAACAACCAAAAATATTAAGATAAAAATTTAAAAGTTTAAAAACCACCAAGGGAAAAGTCCGGGATCTGGCCAGGCAAAAAAATAAGTGCATACCAGGGAATAAGCGAGATATATCAATGGAGCAGAAACAACAATGAGCAGACATCCAATTGGAACTAGTAAAACCTTATAACGAGAGATGAAAGATTTTCAGTCCCGTGCTCCAGTCCCGTGTTCCAATCCCGTGCTCCAGTTCCGTGTTCCAGTCCCGTATTCTGACTAGGACCAGTCCTGTGTTCTGTCCCGAAGCACGCATACCTGATGCACGCGTCTGGATGAGTTCGGACTGTCCGTAGACCTATATGAGTGATAGGTGATTGCTGTCTAAAAAAGATGGGAGAGGACAAAAAGCATGTATAATAATGGGATGAAGCACAATTAAAGGAAATAAAAGAAAAAAAGTCCCATAAAAGTTTGCCAAAGCAAACACAGGCAAAAATGCAGTCACCAAATGAGGGAGCGAAAGACGTCAATGGAGCGAAAGACATTAATGGAGTGAGCAATAACCATGGAGCGAAAGACTGTCATGAGAACAAAAAAAAAAAAAAAGAACCACTACTAAATATTCTCTCGCTGTTCTATAAATTCACTTGCTGAAAAACCAAGAAGTGAAAATTTGCACTGTGGGTCCATTGACCATATACTAACTCCAAATCCATCCAGGGTGCCACTACCCCTCAGGGGCACATCTTCTTTAGATGTGACGGGATTCACGACCCCGAGGTACCCTAGTGTCTATTTCTCCTTCCGCTTTTGTCTCCCCTTGAGTTTTTTGCTATTTTCTTCTTTCCCTCGAGGGTAGGCGAGGGAGCTCTCCATGAGAAGCAGTTGCCGCTCTGTTTGCTTCTTGCTTCTCATGGACAGCAAATTACCCCCACGTGTTGGCCGTGCGTGGCGACCCATTAGACGGGTGGTACATTTCGGTCCCCGGTGTATCAATCGGCTGGTATCCCAGTCACATGGCTGGTCTGCTCAAGGGGATCAAGCGAAGGGGTCACTCCTTGGGCTTGGCGTTAAGGGTGGTCACTGTCCCCGGGGGTGACTCTGAGCGTATAGGTTCCGGCTAGCACCATGGTAAGTGCCGAGGCTGGAAATTCCAGAGCCGGTAACTGCCATCCCTTGTTGGGCTCCGTGGTGGGCGGTGCCGTCGGGCCTGAATCCCGACAAATGTCATATGGGAAAAAGAAAATCTGGTCCCTTCAGTGGGCAACGTATAGAATCAACTTCCAAACGAAACAATTTTCCAACTTATTTTATTATTCATCGAATTTCCACTAGCAATGAAACCTTCCATAATGTATCGCCATTCTTGGTTGAAAAAGGCATAACCAGTAGTGTAGGCGAAGTAAAATCTACCAAAAAACTTCGGTCTGGTGACCTTCTTGTGGAAGTGGAATCCCCGAAGCAAGCCAAACAAATAGCAAAATTAAATTCATTGTCGACTATTCCTGTTACTGTTAACCCCCATGCCACATTGAACTCGTCTAAGGGCGTTATTTCCTGTGGCGAATTGCTGAATGAATCTGCAGAAAAAATAACTGAAGAACTAAGTAGTCAAGGAGTGACTCATGTGCGCCGCATTACGATTCGGAGGGATGGTCAGCTGCTAAATACAAAGCACCTGATTTTAACTTTCGACTCCGCCAAATTACCTGAACATATTAAAGCAGGATATATGCGCCTCTCTGTTAGGACATATATTCCCAACCCACTCCGCTGTTTTAAGTGCCAACGATTCGGACATTCGAAAACTTCTTGCCGCGGAACACTCACCTGCGCCCGTTGTGCAGAAGTCGGACATGAAAGCAATGATTGCACCCGAACAGAAAAGTGTGTTAACTGTAAGGGGGAGCACACTTCGTTTTCACGAAACTGTTTTGCCTGGAAACAGGAAAAAGAAATTATAACCACAAAAATAAAAAAAACAAATCTCGTATCAAGAAGCACGGAAACTTGTGAAATCCCAGACGCCTACACCTGGAAATAGTTACGTTTCTGTCGCCAAGAAATCAATTTCTGCTCCTTCCGCCGACAGCAATAAAGATATCTCTACTGTTTCTATTTCTAAACCTTCTGATTCCACTACAAGAGCACCTCCTCCAATAACCAACTTGCCAATTTCTGCCTCTCCATCTGTTGCTCCGGTCAGTGAAGAAGCTTTAGCTTCGCCCGACTTCACTGATTTTAAACTCGTTACAAACAGAAAAAAGCTGAAAAAGGACTCTCCAACTAAAACAAATAATAGCATTGCCAAAGCTGAAAAGATTACAAAATTTTACACCTCCTCTCGCCGTGAAGTTCCTAACACCGTTCCAACAAAGGATGACACCTGCACACATAGGTCTGCATTAAAACCTTTTGAAACCAAGAAACCCATTTCTGTCGACACTCAACTTTTACCTATGGCTGTTCTCCCTCCATTAGAAAAACAACTTTTACAATCTCGGGAATCGGATGCGGATGCCGAGATGAGCTCCTCCTCTTTATCAGAAGAGGATGCCTTGGAATATGACATGTCGGAGGATTTGGAAGACTCACCTGCAGTTAACAGTCCTCCACCCTCTTCCAAACCAC